>APFE031091268.1:23785-47143 GCA_000404065.3 Pinus taeda | reverse complement strand
CATTCCCATTGTCCGTGTTGAGGTTATGTGGAAGCTTCATAATTTCAATGGCTTCTCTGATTTTTCTCTTTTGATAATAATCTTCTCTTGCAATAATTTTGGTGAAGTATTGTTCTTACTACATCTAATCTAAAAGATCGTCTATCCTAGTTACAGGGTATTTGTTCTTGAGCAAAATTTTATTTAATGCCTTGTAATACACATCACCAAGTTACATCTTTTTTGGAACTATGATGATCAGTTACAGACATGGTGCGGTACTTGGTCAAACGACACATTGTTCCATTACCTACCGCGACTAATTCTTTACCTCACTTGCTTCTATAACATATGACCTATATAACCTAATGTTTGGTAATGGAGAGACCATAAATAGTTGGATCTCACTCTCCACTTCCATCTTGGGCAGTGACCCTTTAGGATTCTCAAACACACCCTCATATGCTAGTGATATATTCAAATTTCTTTTTCTACATTAATGATGAAGGATTTTCCATCCTTGGTAAGGAAATTTTGGGTTGGTTCTCCGAATGAAGATCACATCCTAATGGTAATCAAAACTCAAATAAAGTCAACACTTATAGCAAGAATAATTAAATCTATCAAACTTACTCATTTCCTACTGTGACACAAGGACACATACATCAAGTAGAACTATATCTAATCCTACATCCTTAATATATTCAACACTAATAGAAAATTTGATTCTGCACTATTTGGTTACCAGTATCTCTACCTTCTTGCTTACCCATTCCATTGGATATGGCATAGGATGGTCATGATTCTTTGTACCCATTTTCTTGACCGCTGCTATGAGATTCACCTATGATCTTGAGTCAAATAGAGTATCAACTATTGTCCTCTTGACATGTATATTTATATGTAAGAGGTTGGTCATTTTATGCTCTTCATGTTGTTGAAAGCTACTCAGATTCACCCTCTTCTACATTGATGTATAGACAATATTCTCATCCATGTTTGAGCTCATTTCCACTTGATTACTTGTCTCCATGGAAATGATATTTTTCTTCTTACAATAATTATTTTAGTTATTTGGGTTGAGCTCTAGAGGCAACTTGCAATAATTCTCTTATATATGACCATCAATGTTAAAGTGGTTGTAATTGTTGTTAGGATATTTGCACTATTATGTTGTGGCTATTGTATTTTTTTCTTTTACCCAATTTCACCTCTTCTTCCACTCGAAATATTCTCAATGTTCCTTCTACTCCAATCCACTTTATTTCCCTTTGTTTTGTCTTACATTCTCTAGGTATTATGTAACGCCCCTGGTATACTCCCCTTGATTTTTATAATGAAATTTTACTCTGATTATAAATTATTTGAATGACCTAAAGAGTGGGACCAAAGATCCACGATCCAAGAAGCAAAATGAAGAAGAACTTGAGTGGTGTTAGCTATCATCGCTAGTTAAAAAAATATGCAGCTGGATGGGAAGATATTGAAGAACGTTCCATTAGGAACATGAAGATACACAAAAGGAAAAGATTAAAAGGGATTCAAATAGAAAGATAGGGGTTAGATTGAAGAAATTATGATGGAGAGCAGAATTTTATTTTGGAAAGAGAGAAGCTTAGTAAAACTAGAGCGCATGATAAGTGGTGGTATATCTTACTGAGGCTGAGGGAAGTTTGTTTCCTAATTTTAATGCTACGAATCTTCCAATTATGTGTTTATCCAAGCTTGGAGAAGTTCAGTGGAAAGTTTAGACGATTTGCATGATGAGTTCTCGCTGATAAACCACTTACGGTACTTGCGAAGAAGGTTGATAAACCGCCCAAGGCTCTTGTTGTCAGGTTGATAAACCACTAGGTAGGAGGGTTCTTGTTGAATGGACTGATGAACCATTTGGTGCTTACTAAGAGGATTGATAAATCACCTAGTGCTTGTCAAGTAAGATGATAAATCGCCCTTGGTGCTTTCTTTTAGGTTGATAAACCACTCTCAAAGTGATTGACACAACTAATAAACCACCCAAATATGTGAATTATTGTAGTGCTTTCCACAACTGGTAAACCACCTATAATCAAAATTCGCATAAATCTAGTGTTGAGCACAAATTTCAATTGGATTTGCTTGAAAATCTCCCTTGGATCATGGATCTAGTTCGGGGGTTCCTACTACAAGAAATACAAGTTGCAGCTAGTCTAAGGTTGGGTGGAAAATCAAAGTCCTAACTTCAACTTTAGCCATTGTTATATTTTAGATATTTTAGATAAGTGTTATTAACTATGAGCTATTAATATGATGATTAGTTCTTTATTAATAAATTGATGTATAGTTCTATGGTAAAATTGCATGGTTGTAGGAAATTGTTGCATGAAATTAATAAGAAAAAATGCCTTGATTATTTTATGGATTAAATTGGAAATCTACCTTGAGGTTGTAAGAAAGATGTTTTGATTTTTTGTGCAAGTTAATATGATTCATGTGGACATGCCGAGATCTGTGATTATAACTGCTTACCTTTTAGCTATAAATTTTCTTCTAGGAGGTTCTAGAAGATAAAATTGGGCAACAGTGAGGGGAAATCTTGTTGATCCTCTCATGAAGTTTTTAGATCTTGGGTTGAGAAATTTTAGGAAATATGATCAAAGGAATTTGGGCTTCCTAAATGCATATTTGAATATATCATGTTGGAGTTTTTCTATAACTTTTCTTCTGGGAGGTTCTAGAAGATGAAACTTGGATCATAGTGATGGGAGATCCTGATGATCATCTGGTCCCTGTTTCAGATATTTGGTCATAATATTTTAGGATTTATGATCATAGGAATTAGAGTTTCCCGAATCCTCCAAAAATTATGCATCAAACATGCCATGTTGGCATTTATACTATATCATTCATTCTGGGAGGTTCTAGAAGCTTAAACATGGACCATAGTGAGGGGAAATCACACTGATCATTGGGTACAACTTTTAGATCTTGGGTCATGATATTTTAGGAGATATTATGAGAGGAAGTTGAGCTTCCTGAATTTTCCTAAAATCATGCATCAAACATGTCATTTAGAATTCCTATTATAACTTTTTCAACTCGGAGGTTCCAAAAGTTGAAAATTTAACCATAGTGAGGGGAACTACCACTGATGATATGGTTAAGTTTTTAGAATTTGGAATGTTATAATTTAGGAGATATGCCCTAGAGAATTTTCTATATTAGTTTGTGTGCAAAGTGTTTGAAGAAATTTCTAGATGGTTTGATGATTCATTAGACAAAAATTGTTTGATGAAATACCCCAATGAAATTTTGTTTTTGAGGATGGAGATAGGATTGTTATAGTTGATATATACCTATTGTGTGCAAAGAATTTGAATAAATGCATTATAGCTGTTTTATTATGATTTACACACAAAAAATACCTCAAAGATAAAAATTAAAATTTTCATGACTGAGTGGTATATTTTAGTCACATATGTTACACGTGGAATTAGAGAAATGTTTCTTATTTTATTTCATACATAATTCTTAATGAAATGTATACAAGAAAAATACTACTTAATTGATTATATTTAAAGTATTTGAAGAAAGGTTTACATGTAAAGTGTTTGAAAACCTTGTTTTTGCAAGTGTCGTTAGGATAAATTTAGTAGGCATATGTTACAAAGTGGTATCAAAGCTAAGGTTCAGATAATAGACATGTAAAGGCTCACATGTGCACACTAAGATTAATGGTTGAACTTCCATAAGTCCCCTCCATGTTAATAGATGTGTATTACTATGACTTATATAATGATTTGTTAAAAGAATTACTGATTGATTGCTTTATCTCTATACTAACCAAGATTTGTTATTACAGATGACTTCACCTCAATATAAGTCAAGGTGATGGATAGTGGTGTTTAATTTATTTTTCACTTTGGTTGGCTAAGAGCCATGTATATGTAACAATGGATAGGTAGACACCAATGTACAACAAGAAAGAGAAAATATGAGTAGTGGATTAGATTAGTATGGTACAAAAATATCTCAATAGGGTGTTGAAGAAGAGTTAGTGCAGAAGATGAAAGAGGAGGACCCTCCTGAACTAATGGGAACTCTTAGAAGCCTAAGAGCTAAAATAAGAAGTTGCAAGGTATATGACGAAAATATTGTCAATGAGTGAGAGACACAAGCAAAAGTGAGTGTTGTCACATATCACATAGTCTATAATATATGTAAAGACAGAGACAATAGGAACTTTGTACCAACTATAATGATAGATACAAGCCCAATTATAGTCCATCAAATATGAAAAATCATAATTTGGATACTAATAGATTAGAGGGTAGCCAATGAAGAAAGCACAGGGGATTCACTGAGTGAACCTCTGGCATATCACATTTGTTTGTGCCGTATTAAACAATACCCTTAATTTGTCTACATATTGGAAAATCCCTCTAAAATCACATTATTTAGCCCCCTACCAATATGAACCTAATACAAATTCCAAATTCAAAAATCCCCTACTTTCACTAGATATTGTAGGTATCCATTTTTTGATTAACATTTTTTATACCCCTTTATATTTTTTCATTAACTTTAAGCTCCAATTTTTATATTTTCCAATATAAAAACCCCTTACTCCATATATATCCCCCAATATATTATGTCATTTTTTCCTTAATATATATCCCACAATATGAACCCACGTGGTATGATATTTCTCCCCTAGCGAAGCCCCCATGAAAGAAAGACGCAAAGATTTGTTAAAGGAGGAAAATCCGTGCTCAACACTTTGGAAACAAAATCAACTAGTCCTAATAGCTCATCAAATACTCATCATCAAAGGAAGAGCATGAAGAGTCCCATGCAAGAATAATTTAAGAAAGAAAATCCACCTACATTTGATGGAGAGATGAATAAAGAAAAAGACACAAAGGCTTGGGTTTTGGGAATAAAAAAGTACTTTAAGTTTAATGATTATTTTGAGAACATGAAGGTCATGGTGGCTATATTCAACCTAAAAGGATAGGTTTATATATGGTGTGTGGATCTCAAGAACATCAAAGAAATTAGAGAGAACAATTTTTCACGAAGGAAGTTTGAAAAGTACTTTCGAGAGAAGTAACCATCTAAAAAGTATTATGACAACATGCCCAAAAAATTCTATGAACACAAGTTAGGACAACTAACGCCTAAGGACTATACAAGTAGTTTATTGGAATTACTGAGGTATGTACCTTACACCAAAGATGAGAAGACTAATATCCAGAGATATCTCATTGGATTACCACATACATATCGGGAAAAAATAGAGTTTTATGAACTAAACATTGGAAGAGGCCCTTTAGAAGACCAAACACAACCATGAGTAATCTAAGCATAAAACTAAGAGTAATGGGAAGAAGAACAATAAGGGGATTTTCAAAGGGAAGGCAAAAGTACCTCAGGATATAAGCAAGATGGAAATAATAAAAAATATGATGCCTTTTCTAGGAATACATATCAACAAGACTCCACAATAATCAAGAGGAACAAACCTCTGAAGCCAATAAATAAAGGAGTCAAGGGCTCTAGGAAAGGCCCTGTGCAATGTTGGACTTGTGGAGAAAACCACCTATGCAGAAATTCCCCTCAAGAACAACAAATGAGAAAGAAGATATACAAAGTACAAGAAGAAATAATTATGAATGATATCCCCTAAAGCATACTTAGGATTTAAGCTACATTGGACAATAGGCAGGTTGACCAGCGAGATGTGGTTATTTAAATGGAAGGTAAATTTAAAAATTTTGTCTCGATTTTAATTGAACTAGGATCTAATTTTAGCTACATCAGTTCCAAGATTGCAAAGAAATGTGAATTTTGAAGGAAAATGCATGAGGAATCATGGTTGGTTCAGTTAGCTATAGGAATAAAGAGGAGGATAGCAGATATGATTGAGTCTTGCCCCGTGGAAATTGGTGGCATGATGATTATAGTCAAGCTAAATTTTCTGCCATTGGGATCTTATGACATTATCATTGGAATGCAATGGTTGGAAACCCATTGAAGTGAAATATTTTGTTATGATAAAGCATTGGAATGTCTTAGCAATGAAGGTGACCTGATAACATTGCAAGGAATTAAAAGGATGATTTCACTCAAAATGATATCAACACCACATGAAAAACATTACCATAGAAAGGGTTGTGCCCTTTATGTGATTCATGAGTCAGATGAAAAAAAATCCAATGCAGGCCCTTTTGCAGTGTGCTTAATGATAAAATACAATGATGTGTTCCCAGATAAATTGCTAGGACTACCTCTTAGAAGAGATATCAAATTCACGATTGAAATGACCCTTCAAAGAGTGCTAGTAGTGAAGGAAAAGTAAGTTTATATGTAATTTAACTGATCCTCTCAAAGATGTCGAATGGTCCATGATAAGATACTGCCAATTTGGAACAACTACCTAGCTTTAATATGCTAATTTTAAAAATACATGCTCTCAACTTTAAATTCTCTATGAATTCTATGCTTATCCACATAAATTTTCTTCCGATCTTTAGGTAGCTTTAATAATTATCCTACTTTTTAGAACTTGCTCCTCCGTTTCTCTGAGATTTCAGATAAGCCATGTCTCTATCTACAAATTGCTCCAACTCACAGGGGTATGACGCCTCTTTCCATATAACTCTTCAAACAAACTGATTTTAAAGAAGCCCGATATCTGTTATTATACTAATTATATACCAAATGTAGGTAGTCCTTCTATTTGGACCATAATGGCATATAAACAATTTTCGATGATTATAGATAAAGATAACAATTTTCGATGATTATAGATAAAGATGCTTTAGGCTAGATAAAACAATTAGGCATTATTAGAACGAGTGAAAAGTCGAGAATATTGCTCACATGCTTTATGAGCTAAAAGATATTACTAAAAATGAAAAAGTTTACAAGTATAACTCTATTTAACAAAAATGGAAAAGTTTACCAGTATAACTCTATATAACGAAATATGATCTATAGAGAAACCAAATTAAACAAATAATTTTCCAAGATAATCCATTACAAGAAAATTGTGTTTTCTTGATTGAATTTTTCAAATATTGAATCATTATTCATCCCGCCCTAGAAAGTTTATTCAAAGCCCATGAATTGAAAGGCTTATATGGTGACCCTCGCAAATCCAAAAATCGAAATTTACAACGGTCCATAAGATGTGAAAGGGAACCTTGAAATGGTAAAGTGATTGAATCTCACATCTTATTAAAGGTTTTCTTAAAGGGAAATTAGGACATGGTTGTTCATTCACATTGAAATTAATTTAGATAGGATATTCTATTTATAATTTATTATAATATAAATGTTAGAAATTGAAAATAAGATCATATTAAGAAATAGAGATAAAGAGAGTGACGTGATAAACAAAGACATGGGTGTGCATTCACATTAAAACTAATTTAGATGGGATGCAATATAATTTATAAACATAAATATGAGAAATCAAAAGTAAAATTATAATTTATAAACAGAAATAATAGAAATTAAAAGTAAAAGTATGTTAGAGAAATAAAAATAAAGAGAGAGAAATGCATTTCTTTGATTCATTTTGGAGAGGAAATCTAGCACATGGGTGTTCATTCATATTGAAACTAATTTATATGGCAGATTCAATATAATTATAAATAGAAATGTTAAAAATGGAAACTGAGGTTATGTCATAGAAACAAAAATAAAAAGAGAGAAGCACATTGTTTGCTTTCATTTATTTTGAGTTTATTTATTTTTAAATTATTCGTTCTATTTCCCAAGGGAGCACTTTCGAGGATAAATGTTATTCATTTTTCGTCAAAGGTTGAGATTGAAACTTGATGGAGGAAAAGAGCCCCCAAAACTAAAATTTAAACTCATTTACTATAACCTTTCTTGAGGTAATATGGTTTATTTGATTGAAATTTGTTGGAGGACAAAGGGGCTCTCCACAAGTAAAGTTGAAAGTCACTATAACCTCTCTCGTGGTGATATAGTTTATTTCTTATTGCTTTTCCACCGTAATAACGATATTGTGTTGCTCGTTTGCTACTTTAATCATTGATATATTGTGTTTAATGTTTTAATGCTTATCGTGCATGTTAGAGAATAGTTTAGCGATTTATATTATTATATATTTTCTCTCTTTGTATTCTTACTTTCCTACTTTGAAAAAACAACTAGAAGAAGCTTTTGGGTACTAGAAATATTAGAGCTTTGTAAATCTCATCTTTTAATTACAAAAATGCTGGTTTTTTTTTTAATTGGAATTTTTAATTGTTTATCTTGTTGAAATTAATGGAGAATAGGTATTATTAGAAAAAGTTTGTTTTAGTGTTGAACATGGCCTTAGATTAGAGCTAGGTCCTATTTTCTAAGTGTCAGTTCGAATCTCCTTATTATGATGTAAACTTATATATTCTGATTTGAATAATAAATTAGTAGAGCATTCAGATTATAAATTTTGTTTTCCCTCCTTTTAACATGGTATCAGAGCCGGTGAACATGATGTGAACGATCTTGATTGCATTGAGTATCTCGGGAACAATTGTAGCTTGGTGTTGTCGTGGCCGGAGAAGAAAATGTTTTTTTCCCTCTCATGAAGCAGGCAACGTGGACTTTTGGTCTATATATGCGATGGCCAACTGAAATTTGGTTTGGGGTCAGCACGGGTCTAGGGCTCGTTTACGCGCTATTTGACCATAACTCAAATGGATTCCATTCAACAGGCATTCGGCCTTTGAACTACACACTTTAGCAGTGGTGAGTTGGGGTTTGATACGTTGGTGGATTGGCAGATCGCCATCTGAAGTGGATCGCCGATGGAATGGGTTGATTGGCAGTGCATGAAATGTGGTGGCGTGGTGTCATGGAGTGGCACAACCTTGGTGGTGAATGATGGTTGCAAACGCTCGTTGACTACATGTTGGTATCTACTGGTGCACCAGGCACGATATTGGTGCAGTGAGCGTGGTATTTCCCCCACTACTTGGTTATATCTACTATGGAGTGAGAAGTTTGGTGCGGTGAGCATCGTGTTTACAGCAGCTCATAAATCGTGTGGTTTGATCCGGGGTGGTGCACGAGGTCTTCTCAACAATAATTTAAGCCCCCAACCCCTCTTCCATATGGAGTAAATCACAGTTCTGGTCTGTTTCGACGAAGCAGATTGACCACCGTTGTGGGCTTTGAACTCTTACCAGTGCTGCCCACCTCCATCTCTACTACCTCCATTACAGACATGTTTAAAATCTGTGTTTTCTGTTGCCATTCTTTTAATTTGTTTTTGGTAATGGAACGAGCGTGGATTCCTGTAGTATGAAATTTTATTGAATGTGTTGGCTTCGTGTTGGCCTATAACTAGAATTTGAGAATCGATGATCCGTGGTGGCTGAAATAAGCATTGATTTGTTCACTAATCGCAAGAGGAAGTGTGGTATAGGCGTGGTGGAAGCAGTTGGCAAAGAGGGATCATTGTGTTGATGTATTGAGTTGGTAGAACGTGCTGGACAGTTGTTAGATTGGTTCAGAAGGAAGCCGGACCGAGATCCTGTATTAGGAGGCAGAGATTGCTTGAAGCCAAGTTCACTTGGTCATTTGAAGCTGAGATCATTTATTTTGTGAGGTTTCTTTTTTTGTGTGTGGTAAGATCATCGCAAATCTCTATCAAAGGAACATTTTTTATTCAAGGATTTTTTTTTTTTTGTCTCTCGAGATAACTTCTCTGGATCTAGAGATAGGCCCATTGGTGAAACATCCGGTGATTGAATTTTCTCTTTGATCAATTGCTGGAGGTTAAGGATTTTAAGGCAGATGCATAGATAGACCTATCAAAATGAATAATCATATGGAAGAGGCATACCTGAATGAGAGCAGCAAGCACGATGGGTTGACTCATTCACACTGCAATTTTAAATTGCAAACTCTGCTTGAGGGGAAAAGTGCATGGGCTATTGCAAACGGGGATGAATTGAAGTTGACTATAGCTGGAGGCGGAACAACAATAACAATTCAGCACTGGGAAAGGAGGGAGAACAAAGTGAAAGTGCTATTAAAATTGTGAGTGAAAGACTATATTATTCCTCACATCAAAGAATGTAAATCAACAAATGAGATTTGGACAAATCCCAAGGATTTGTATGAGATAAAGAATACAAATTGCTTATTGTTCTTGAAGGTCAAGATTCTCACCATTAAAATGGAGGAGAATGAATCAATCATTGCATTCATATCTCGGATCAAGGAGCTGAGAAATAAGCTAGATAGACATGATGACTAAAGGACTGACCAAGTTCACAGTTGTCAAGCTAACGGTGTTTAGACACTATCAAATTGCTTTCTAAAGCTTCTCATCAAGCCTAAGGGTGGGTTAGTGCCTAGGATAACTCTACTTGTTACCTCGGGAAGAGCATTAGTGACCCTACATCAAGTTCTATGGGTCAAAGGAGTGAATTGACTGAGAAAATATCCTTAGATTCTCTCATATGTTAGCTCATAAAAGCAGGAAACATCAGAACTTGACCTGTTTGGGGGAATTACTAATTCCTAATGGTGTATGCAAATGGGAAATAGCACAAAGACATGGAAACATAACTTCTTTTGCCTAATGGAAATCATGAAGGACTTGGCAACCCTAACCTCACATGCTATATATGCAAGGCTAGGGCCATTGTGAAAGGGGTCGAACCATTTGAAAGGATTGCCTATTTGACTGTCGAGAAGAGTCTAAGGCATCAAAAGAGGTTAAGAAGGGGGAGAGAGAGAGGAGCTAGAGGGCTAAGGGAAGATTGATGTAATTGATGGTTGTAATCACTCTTTCTACATCAATATAGAACTACAGTTTTGTCCACTCCGAGATGTTGATAGTATGACTTGTTTGTATGTTTATTCAATATCATTAGCATGAGTGGCTTAATTATATGCAAATAGATATGTTTATATGTTCATGCATTGTTTACCAATGTTTTATGTTGTGATATTATGTTTGTCTTTACTATGTGCATGTTTGATCTGGAGCCGGCTCAGGGGTCTTCTGCCTAGCTAGATTGTGCTCTCTAGCAACACCACACTAAGACTTGAGGTAGTAATTCCTTCTTGCTTTGATATTTGTTTGCTAAACATAGATATGCATGTATCTTTGTGATAGTTGCAGCTAATCTGACTGTTTGCCAAGGATCTCAGGAAGATCCTTAAGGGTTTCTACACCACCAAACACTAGTGCATTAATCTCTATAGCAGAATTGGCGACTCCACTGGACACTATACTTAGTTCCAGATTTTTCCCAAAAAGTTCCTAGATCTCTTTTTCTTCCAGGCCTTCCTGTACTTCTTTATTCCTTTTCCAACCACTCAAGACCATACAACACCCCTCTCTCAGTGCTCAGCCCTAGATTTGATCCCCACAACCCATTTTTTGAGTATTTTTCCTCACTAACACAGGTTACTAGTGAAAACAATGCTTTATAAAGCATTGTACCCTCACAAACATACCGTTAGTGTTGAAACTAACTCTATGTAGCCTCTAGTACATAAAATTAGTCAGCGATTTTTTATAAACAACTTACCCTGTAACCTCATGGGTTGGGAAATCTGCTTGTAGACTGATCAGGGATCTACAGCTGCACTTGTTTGAGTGATTTGTGTCTTGAACAATTTTTTTATAAAGAAAATAGCTTTACTTCATAAAGATTTTGTTTTGATTAAAGAAAAAATACAATTTTTTTTTTACCGTTTTCTCCTTAGTTGGTTAAGTTTTGCATTATTTACTTTCAATAATTGTTAGTGAGCATTGAAGTTCTGTTAGTTATGCTATTGTTTTATTGAATAGGATGCATGGTATATATATTGATGTATGAATGACTCTCCCTTTATAGAAGTAGCTTATTCATCGAAAGTGAAAATTTACAAGCATTGTTTTTAAATGATTTGAGTCAGGGTCCCATATAATTTCATACATTAACACCACTGTTGAAGACTCTAACGAAGTACATTTAAAATCTACCTCATAAAAGCAATCAAAAACTCTTTTTCAAGTAAATACACATTAGTTTAGGCAAGGATGTTGGGATAGGAAGTGTAAGTTAACTGCCTAATATCATACACCAAAACTAGTGTCATTAAAGAGAGAAATCCTTTTGCACTCATACTATCTGGGACCACTCCAGTAAAAGTGGAGCTAAATATGAGACAACATCAGACTACAAGTGAAGGTAGCCTGCCTTTGCTTACATCTCCTTTGGATATTTTGTGTATTGGGGATTCCTTCGGAATAACGGAGCTGAGTCGCGAACTCAGGTATCCTGCCATACATAGCATAGTATCTGCAACTATGTCCCCCCGGGCAGTGTCTGTGATTTGAGGTATCCTTAGTGGCCATACTTATAGGGATGGACACAAGGTGACTGGGGTGGGTTTCTCTGGTACCTAACACAAACGAACTTACTCCGTCTTCTGTTTTTGGGAGGTTGCTCATCTTCACGAGAGTACTTTGCCCCTTAATTTGACGTTCAGGTGAAGCTCAAGAGTAATCGTAACTGTACATTTGGTCACCTCTCTCATTTATTCATTGTGATACCAGGTTTCATCTCCAGTGGTTGGTGCTTATCAGAGAGGGTCTTTTCCCTCTTCTTGTTGATTGATTTCCTTGGTGTATTTTTTATTTTTTAAGTGCCAGAGTGTTATCATTGAGACTTTAATAAACATCACTGTAAAATTTAGTGATAAAAATTGTCAGCCACAGTGGCTACATCCCACCCTTGTCGTCAATTTAGATGGTTGTTAGGATTTCCCCCACTCACTTTGGAGGATCCACCAAGCTCCAGTGAACTGGATTCCCCATCTCCGGGAAATCAGTCTTGGAAATCTAACATAGAATCATTTTGGACATCCCATGATTCAAGCTTAGCGGAGGATTTCTTTACTGAAGGATTTCTTCCTCCATACAATCCTCTAATCACGAACCCATTGGGACCACTCTTGGTTCTCATTGCATTTGTACCTCCTTTGTATTCCGTGGGAACATTTCCACCCATCCCATCGACGACTAACGGGTCGTGGGATTTTGTGGACACTTTTGGTCCACCACCACATCCAAAGTCGACAGTCAATACCACACCTCTGATGGCAAACCCCAATATCCCATATGTCCCAAGTTCAAACCCTATCATGACATCCACCACAAGTGGAAGCCAATACATTCTGGGTTCTGCCTCTTTTGTGTCAGCCCATAGACCTTCGAAAAGTGCTACATATAGTACTCCTTATAATGCTCAATATAGCACGATTAGCATGGGTCCCTTCAAAAAACAATATGGTTGGCATCCGTTATATAGTTCTAACCCCTAGATTAGGTATCTACAGGGACAATTCAAATATTCATATATTGGTCGGGAGCATAAAAGTTCCCTCTCTGTTTTTAGGTCTGCATGGTAAGTTAATGATTGAGATGAACCCTCCTTATGTTAGTCAAGGACCTGCGGTTAGTTATGTGGTGAGCGAGAACCCTCAACAAGGTCCCAATCCCTCCATAGGGCCCCCCCTACTCACAACCTCAAATGCATCAAGGGGGCACTCCTTATCCTGGCGGCACTTGTATCCCCCAGCTTAACAACCCCTATTGAAACCCAGAGTACAATACCATACCCCAAGGCACTTACTATACCACACAACCTATGTATAATATTAGAAACAACATGATGGGAGGACCGCAAGGATCCTCAAGTCATATGTCATCACCTTGTATCAATTCAGGGGCATAAAACACTTTTCCTTTCTTGGCAACACTTGATATCCCCAACTTGTAAAAACTTACAAAAGACCCCATCTATCACAACTTACTTTGGCTTGCAATCGCCCATAAAATACCGAAAAACATCCCGAAGTTTGAAGGGAAACAGGGGAAGGATCTAGGTACACACATCACCACCTATCATCTATGGTGTGTTTCTAACTCCATGGTGGATGATAGTATCCAGCTACATCTCTTTCCCTGCACCCTTACTAGCAATGCAGCCAAGTGGTACATTGAGTTACCATGCGTGCCTCTCAATACCTTTGGTTCTTCAGCGATGGAATTCTTAAAGCACTTCCACATACCCATCCACTATGAAATTGGGATGGAACTCCTCACTTCATTATGTCAGGATACCACCACCCACATCTCTGATCATATACATGAACGGGGACGTAGGCAGAGGTTAGTCAAATCTCCCCTCCTGGAAAATCTATTAGTGGATTGATTTTTCAAGTCTCCACTCCCCCAAATCACTAAATATGTTGCCTTAAGTGGTGTGGTCATAGAAGACCAATCCATTCATCATGCCCAATGCTTAGGTATGATATATTCACATCTGGCACTTTATATGACATCATTCCCAATGCCCCTTGCAACTCCAATGCTTCTGCTACTCAGCAACTTGGAGCGCATATTTATGGGGTTATTGGCGCAAACTCCAAGGCTTTTGTAAAACAACTCAGCAGTCACATTGCCCAGATTTCAGTTGACACCTCTACCATATCGTCTCCTCTCCTACCATCGCGATAAACCATGTGTAGTGTACACAAAAACCCGATGGTAAGAATAAGAAAAGGATCGCTCCTTCTAAAGAGAAATCAACAAAGAAGTATAACCTAAAGTAGAAGGCTATTGCGCCCTTTGACGATGGAAAGGATAAACCCTCCAGATTTCCTTGTAAAATCTATGCCGAAAACCACATGACCTATTGTTGTCCGCCTCTTCAGGAATGCACATATTTCATTACTGAAAAGGACACTGGTAGGACGCCTACTATCCTGAATAATTCTTTCCCCACTTAGCAATAGCAACACCTTATTGAAAACCAACCCCAACTCCTACAAGGGGGAAATGGTGGTTCACAACATCCTTCAGCTGGTGAAAGACCATCTACCATTTAAACCTTTGAAATGGTAGATCTACAAACTAGATCCAAATCTTATGGAGCTCCAATCATTCATGCGCAGGAACCCTCGTTAAGTCAAAACCCATCGCCACCTAAAATATTCATATCAAAAGGCCAGTTGTTGATCTTGTGATTTTCCCCCCTAAATGGGCACTTCGTCACACAACGCACAATACATGTGCACGTGCTGCCCAAAACTATAGTATTATAGAAGATTTGGTGCAAGCGCCATCAGCTATGTCGACACTCGAAGTATTACAAACCTGTCCAGCATAGAGGAAAGATCTGCTTTCCGCAATTGGTAGTATCGACCCTCAGGATTCCATGCTTGTAATTTTCGACATGGAAAAATGCAAACCTTCCCTTTCACACTAGCTTGCATTTTAGGTGCAAATATTTTCGAAAGGAAAAGGAATACATAGAACTGCCATTGACGAAGGTGCTTCAACCTGCATAATGTTGGCTTCATGTTGGCTCGTCTTAGGTTCTCCAACCCTGTTCCTGCCATTGAATTCCCTTAAATATTTTGACAACCGCACTTTCATCCCTAAAGGTTACCTAGCTAGCTACCCCATTACCTTAAATGGTAAAACGGTAACGATGGACATCGAAGTCATACATAGAAAGCTCGATTATAATCTATTGCTGGGTCGCAGTTGGACTTACGCCATGACTGCCATTGTGTCTATTGTCTTTCGCATCAACCTATTTCCATTGGATGGAAATATAGTCATAGTGGACTAGTTTTCCTTTTGCACCCCTGATTGTTCCCGTTACCTAGCAGCTTTGTACCCTTAATGGGTGGTGTACTTGAATCTTATGTCAGTATCAGTACTGGTCTATTGAAGGGCTCTTCCCTGATGGGTTGCTTCCATCTTCTTCCACCAATTGTTCCAAAAACAGTCAATATGGTTTCATCCATTCCTCACGAACCAACTAATCCTTAGATCCTACAGACCCCTTCAAACATTGACACTTACAGAGAAAAAATGCCACTGTCACCTGCTAAATTGGCCTACCAGGCCATTCAATCTACATCCAAATCTCCAGTCACTTTGGTCACGATTAATGGTACCACCGCCCCTCCCATAATTGCTCCTTCTTTTGATCTCCTCAATCAAGTCCTACCTACAGATGAAGCTATTAGAGGGATCATGAGTTTAGAAGAGCAACCTTGGGAGGCCTCACACCATCATTTTTTAGTATCTGATTCAGACATGATGCCTCTTCAAATCTTGTCATTTAATGCACCTAAAATTGTTTCCTCACCTTATATGACTATCCAAGATTTGGACTCGGAAGGAAACATGGGCAATATTTCAAAGACATTGCTCATCAATATTTCTATCATGACATGCATCGTAGAAAATATCTAGGTTGGAGCAGATTGCAATCCTGAGGAAATTGCAAGCTTCACCTACCTTTTCAAGGAATTTTGTGATGTATTCGCTTGGTCTTACAAGGAAATTCCTGGCATAGATCCTTCTATCGTCGAGCATGAGATCAAGATATACGACAATGCTAAACCTGTCCGCCAAAGGCTTTGAACAATCCACCCCCGCAAAATGGCAGCCATCAAGACTGAGGTGGAAAAGTTGTTACGTGCGAGTTTCGTCTATCCTATTCCCTTAACGAAATGGGTTTCCAATCTGGTTCTCGTTGATAAGAAACAAGAAACCATCCGCGTATGTGGCAACTATAGAGACTTGAACGGCGCATGTCCAAAGGATAATTATCTGACACCGTTCATCGACCAAAACATCAATGACTACACCAGTTATGAATCATTCTCATTCATGGATGGTTTCTTAGGTTACAACAAGATTGCTATAAAACCAAAATACTATCACAAAATAGCCTTTGTTTTCCCATGGGGAATCTTTGCCTATCGAAAAGTCCCATTCGATTTAAAGAATGTTGGAGCAACATTTCAAAGGGCCATGGACTCCGTATCTCACAATATCAGACATATCATTAAAGCTATTTGGATTACCTTCCAACCCATTCCAAGAAGTGAGCACAACACCTAGATCATTTAAGATCTATCTTTCTTAGGTGTTGGTTTTATAACATATGTCTGAATCTGCATAAATATGTTTTCTTTGTCGAGTGTGGATGCTTACTTAGATTCACTGTCTCCAAGTATAGGATTAGGGTTGATCCCAATAAGGTAAAGGAAATTACTCAATTGCAAAAACTATAATCCATTCTACAACGCCAACGTTTGCAAGGGAAAGCAAACTTCTTATGACGGTTCATCGTAAACTATGTTGATTTGACAAAAGGCTTTATGCACCTACTTAAGAAGGGAGTGTCGTATCTGTAGGATGACCAAGCTCGACGATCATTTGATGCCTTGAAAAAGGCGCTTATATCAGCCCCATTCCTTAGCGCTCAAAACCATGGGTGCGAATTTCTTCTATACCTGGCAGCCTCGCCATCCTCTGTAGGAATGTTCTTGGTTCAAAATCACGATGGACGGAGTGAGAATGTGATATATTATGTGTCAAAAGGCTTGGCTAGGCCCAAACTCAGATATTAACATGTGGAAAGTTGTCCTTGGCAGTTGTCTTTGCCGTCAACCATTTCTGACATTACATACTGTTGTGACAAACTACTGTCACCGCCTTGGAGAATCCCATGAGACACATTTTGTCTCGTCAAGTCATTAGAGGGAAATATTCGAAATAGATCATGATCCTCCAATAATTTTATTTGGTTTTCACTACTGCCAAGGAAAAAAACTCCTTCGTCTTTGCAAAACTTTTGTTGGATATTCCCATTGTCGATCCTAACAAGATAGCCCACGATCCTCTTCCAAATGAAGCTATCTATCTTGTCGACACTACTAGCCCTTGGTATGGTGACATTCTTATCTACCTCCAACTGCAATGTTTCTACCCTGACCTGTCGTCAGGTGACCGTCATCGCATCCGCCACCAAGCGTGGCACTATTTAGTGCTTAAAAATACATTATATTACCATGGTGTTGATATAGTTCTTCGACGTTGCCTCACTCATGAGGAGGCGAAACATGTTTTAAATCAATGCCATGCAAGGGCATGTGGTAGTCATCTTCTGGCATATCTACTAAGAAAATTTTGCGTGCAGGCTACTGCTAGTCAACCTTGTTCGAAGATTGTATCAAGGCTATCTGATAGTGCCATCCTTGTTAAGCTTTTACAAAGAAAATTTGCGCTCCTCTAGCCCTACTAGACCTGGTTATCTTCGTCAACCCCTTTTCCAAATAGGGGATAGACTTTGTAACTTGCAACCCATTTCCTCTGCTAGACACAACTATATTATTGTAGTTGTGGACTATCTAACGAAATGGGCCGAAGCCTTTCCCACCTTACGGGCTGATGGAGAAACCACGATGCTATTCCCATTTAATTAGGTCATCTTTCACTTCGGTGTACCCCGAACAATCGTTATAGACCATGGGTTTCATTTTCAGAATCACATGATGTTTGACTTAAAATCGTTGCTCTATTTTCACGAGGATCAATCATCCTCCTACTACCCCCAACATAATGGTCAAGTAGAGGCTATCAATGCTATCTTAAAAGCCATGACCCAAAGGTTAGTATGGAATCATAAAACCCATTGGAATCGAGTGTTATATCCTGTGCTATGGGCATACCGAACTTCAGTTAAAACTATTACAAGCTTCACACCTTTTCAACTAGCTTATGGCATAGAAGCAGTTTTACCAATCGAGTGTCAAATTCCTTTCTTACAAATTGATGTTGAACTCTTTCCCGACACTACTACTAAATAATATTGCTTGCTATACCTAAATCAACTAGATGAAACCCGTTGAGATGTCAAATTGGCACTTGAAGCCGAAAAGCACCTGGTCAAAGCCCAATACGACAAAAAGGTCAAGCCTCGTTCATACCAAGAGGGAGATCTTGTTTTACTCTATGATAAAAAACATGACCTCTTGGGGGTAGTAACACTTCAACCCTTATGGCTTAGTCTGTATGTCATCAAGAAAGCCCTCTCAAAAGGGGCATATGAACTTTAGGACTGGGAAGGAGTCCCGCTCGTTGAGCCCCGAAATGGGCTCTATCTGAAAAGGTATTATGCCTAGTACTACACTAGGCATGTGCTTTGTAAATTTATGTATTTATCAGTTTTGTTTCTCTTTTTGATGTGACTGGATTTTTTTGTATTTATTGAAGTATTGTCTCATACATATTTCTTGTAATGTAGATTCCTTCATTACGCTTAGCACACGTAGGATACGTGGATGGTGCCAGTCGTCACACATGACACATTGCATCAGCTGCTTGGGTCAATATTGTTTAGTATATGTCCATAATTTCACTTCTCACTGAAGCATCGTTAAGGGACATCTCCAATCTAGTGGTAAGGTTAGATTCTCAGCTTGTTGTTATGAAATTGATAAATCATTATCACATTCACAATCCAATCTTGTTGCATCATTATTTATGGGTACGACTCTTGGAACGTCAATTTGAGGTTATGACATATGAACACATTCCTAGAGAATTTAATTCAGTTGCTGATTCATTGGCAAACTCTGTGTTAGATTGGCATTTGTCTCATTCGCTAGAGATACATGTATGAAAGTAAATATTTACACAGTTAAAAAATTACAAAAACACTAAAAAAATATTTACATCACAAAAATACCAAAATATATGTATGTATGTATGTATGTATGTATGTATGTATATATATATATATAATATATAAAATATAATTAATAATAAATTATATAAATATATAATATAATATATATATATATAATATATAATAATATATATATATAGATATATCCGAACATCTTTTACATCAAATATTTTCCCAAAACTTGGGTGTTTTGAGTACAAAATGGCTACTAAGCCTAGCTATAAACACCCACTGCTATACCAAAGCACCTGCTAATAGAGCCTATTGCTCATGAAATGATAACACTGCTCTAGCTATCCTCCGAAGAGGAACCATAAACCACTCAGGCACACTGACTGTGTGCCGCTGCATATGAGTGGGGATCTCCCTCATAGGAAGGGGGGAAACCCATGCTAAAGCCCTCCAGGTTCCTCAAAACCTTGTGAATACTTTTAGCATCACTCCCCGATTAGGTAGTTGGCCTCCTCGCCTCACTTGTAGATGTTTGCCTACAGGGCGTATCGATGCCATATCTGTGTCAAGCAAAAAGCTTCATGTCGGTACTTTTTCACCCATAAAATCAACAAAAACATAACATAAACATTGAAAAGCTTAAAAATACCTTAAGTACTCTCAACATCATTCTTACCTTGAGGCCCCCAGTTTATTCTAGGTGGCAGAATCAAGTTAGGGGTCACCGGTGAAGTCCATGCCCTTGTAGGCATATTCGTCAATCATCACAATCTGGCCACTAAGCCATTCAAAGAAATCTTCTGCAAAAAAATGTCGGATAGGTCCTCCTCCTATGTGAGGATCAAGTAATGCCCATGGCCCCTATCTAGGCTCCCTCAGATTTAGAGGACCTAAGCTCATCCATGGGTGCATAATGGGCACCCTCTCAAGTATGAATGAGAAAATGAGAGTGCCATACCCAAAACTCTGTTGGGTTTGAGTCTTGCATGTGGTCAATTTTGCCTTCAACTGACGAAGCACTGCCTCACACTATTTCATTATCTGCAGCTAGACACAGTCAACTTCAAGAAACAATTAGGCCTTTGTTGTAACATGGGAACTCTTCGACCTTCCAAATGCACAATCATCCATAAAATGGCCCTCGTAGATCTAGATCTAATCCTCTCCATGGGGACTCTGTTGCTGACGAGTCCTCTCTCAGGGATGCAGTAAGCTCGAAGCTCTAGGGTGGATTGAGGATCAGGCCTACCCCCAGTCAGGTTTTCCTATGCTCCTGTGCATGACAAACCGGTCAAGAAATATATATTATCTCGGTCAATTGCCAACTCATGATCCCTAATCCTGAACACCTACTTGTGTTCATCCCAGCATTGGATAATCTAGCTCAAAAGGTCCTCCTAACCTTTCATCAAGTCCAACTAAGCATACTTCATCAACCCACAATGGTGCAATGCAAGTATGCAAGCAAGATCATTTCACATCGGCAATTCATTTCATATCAGCAGTTCTTGTTGGTTATGGGCCCGCTCTCTCCATAGACTAGTCATAATGACTCAAAACCTGCACAAATCAACACAAAAATTAGTGAAAATGGGGCAAAAATGCATATTAAATCACTATGTCGGGTTCTGGGATGTGCCCTCATGCACTAACACCCATGCTAGTGACATATAAGGAGCATTAACACCCTCCACTAGGTCATAAAGGGCGTTTAACGCTCCCTACATTCCTGGTAGGGGGTGTTAGGTGCAATTAATGAACTAGGGCTCCCCAGTTATCCAAAAAATCACCCCAAAAGCTGATAAAAAAGGTTGAATAATGCAATATCAAGTTGGCATCTGCGTGGGACTAACAGCACGTCGAATGGTCACCTGGATCTCCCACAATCATCCATGGAAAGTCTGCTCCTCTTTAGCTCCAAAACACTCTCACAGCTCTCAGACGATGCAAATGGGGAAAGTGGAGGCTCAAGAACTCCCTTATAGTCACTTTGGAGACATGACTTATCTTAATTGAAGTCATTAAAGTAGAAGTAGTCTATTTCCAATGATAATTATCATGCGCCATGACCCCATATTGGCAGAAATTGCTCATGTTTTGATGAAATAATTTTCAGGATTGAACGATAGAAATGACCATGTGCAATTCTCTATGAGCGCTTTCTTTAATGGGATGTTTTCTCTCTCTAAAATTGGAAAAACACTGAGTTTTTCATTGTCGAGATCTTTAAACACTTATGACGATGGTCCGAGAAACTATTTTTCCCTCTTTTGCTAGCTCACTAAACTGAAAAAGATCGATTGAGAATTTTCTTTGGGACTTTTTCGCACTCATAACATCGAAAAAACCTCGAGTTCCTTCTTCAGGCTCATTAAACACTTACGAAAAAGCTACAAGCATTCTTTTTAAGAACTTTCTCGCACATTAAGTTGAAAAAACTCCAAGTTTTTGTCATTGGGGTCGTTAAACATTTATGACAACGATATGAACACTTTCTTTTTGGGACTATTTCTTGCTCTTAAATCGAAAAATCCCCAAGTTTTTCCCCTTCTTCAGGCTCGTTGAATCTATGAAGAATGAATGAGCATTTCTTTTACCTCTTTTTCCTTGCTCACTAAACTGAAAAAGATACCTTGATTTTTCTTGATTTGAGTCGTTAAAATTTGATGAAGGTATTGAGTTTTTTGTCGCGTGACTCATTAAAATTTCATGATGAATATTGAGTTTACTTCGTCTCCTCGCACTCGTAACAAAATGAGGCAAACATCTATTGAGCATAGGTTTCTCTTTATCCGAACTTAGTAGATTAACTCATGGAAAAGGAACTGTTCTGGCTATACTATTAAACCTTTGTATCACCTGGTTAAAAACAATGACAAAGGGATCACCTTGGAGTTGTTCTTTACGATCTTTTTAGACTCTTGAAATATGAAAATACCATCGAGTTTTTTCGTCTGGACTCATTAAATTACACATATGAGGAATAAAGTTGCTCCTTTTATGATCCTTTTGAGACTCTTAAAACATGAAAAGGTGGACGAGTTTTCCTGTCTAGACTCATTAAACTAATCAGATAACGAATAGAGTCACTCTTTTTATGGTCCTTTGTTGGGTGTGGAGCCTCATTATCTTCTATATTCAAAAGTACCGCCACATTGGACCCCAGTTCAAAATGGGGGCGGCAACGCTGCCCATAAAATATTCGCTACAGGGGGGGTCCAAGGGGGGGCGGCTGCGACCTTTGGGAGCCCCCCCTTGGTGGGGGGTTTCGGGGGTAGCGCCCCCGAAGCTAAAAATAGCTGTAAAATTGCCTTGTAAATGTATAGTAATTTCTAGTCAATCTGGGCCGTTCATTAGGCGGATGATCCGACGGTAGAACTTATGTTTTGTTTAGGGTTTTTTGCCCTAGAAGGCAACCCCTCTCTTTGTATGAGGGCATTGTATTTGAGGCTGTGAGACAGATGTGTATTCTGTGTGAGCGAGAAACAGAGAGGTGAGACTGTGAGAGAAGACAAAGGATATTATAGCGGATTTGCTGTAGGTTGTGTCTCTTCATTTTGTTGGATAATAGAAAGGAAGGACTGGCTGTTCGAGGTGGACGTAGCCCAAACTGGGTGAACCACGTATATCTGTGTCTCTCTTGTTTTGCGTGTTTTCTGTGTTTATATTTCTGCATTATTTCATGTGTTCCATTGCTCCGTAATATATAATTTTCTAGCAACTGGTATCAGAGCTAAAGGTCTATTTGGCTGATAAACTCGCAGGAAAGAAGGGTTCCTAGTTTGAGTGGGAGCAATGGTGGAAAATGGTAAGTTTAGGGTCGAGAAATTTAACGGCCAAAACTTCTCGCTGTGGAAGATGC
>APFE031091268.1:2825-14348 GCA_000404065.3 Pinus taeda | reverse complement strand
TTTTAACGAGCCGAACAAGACAAGCACTCGATCTTTTTGTGTAATAATCCCTCAGGTCCAAAAAGATTAAAATCTAGAGGAGGGATAACACTTCCAATGCCTTTTAACGAGCTGGAGAGGCCAATCGAACGACAACCTTTTCGTATTTTATGAGTTAGGTGAAAAGAGCTTAAAGAAGACTCGTTTTCAAGGAGCAAGTGATAGTTTCGGGTAGCAGCTGATTCCAGGTAAGATTTGGAATTTTCCAATCACGACAGTGTTACAAGGATGGCTAGCAGAATCAATCTTCGCAGATGTTCCTCAAAGGGGTAAACAATCCTATGGGGGTGAATGATCGGCTAAAAATAGAGTGGAGATGAAGGCGAGAACATGACTAATGCTCAAAAGATGGAGATAAGGAATTCACAATGGTTATTTACCCGTTCATTTTTTAATGAGCTTAAACGCAGGGAGAAACACTTTCTCATGACTTATGTTTATTTTTTAACAAGCTTGAACTATGCACTAAAACTGCTCATGGAGAGTTTATTTTTTAACGAGCTTGAACTCTTGCGACAACATTGCTCGCCAGTCGTATGATAAGGAACGTCTCATTCAAGAAGCCATTTTTTATGGAGCTTGCACCTTTTGAAGCTTTGCCCCGAATCCTTTCTTTATGCAAGTTAGGAAATGACTAGCCTTATAGTTTTAAAGGGTTAGAGGTCCTACAAATTTAAAAAATAAATGGCCGCTCTTCACTTGCATGCGGAAAGGTTTGCATGCCCCCAAGTATAGCGAAAAATTTCCAGGTTACCAAGAAAGTTCTATAAGCGTAGCAAATAAAATTCTTTCTTGACGATGTCTATCGAAACAGACAAAGGGGAGTGGAGTCACTCAGCATAAACTTAGTGAAGGTATCTTATTCTAGTCTGTTCCCATTTTCCTGTGAGGACGGGTTCGCCAGACTAGTCATATATCCCTTGCGGAAATCAACCCTATACCCAAGGTTTTCCTGCCGAAATAGACCAGGGTGCATGCCCCCGGGTTTCAGTCACATCTTCCCGAATCACTCGTGCTCATCAGGTGGACGGATTGCAGACCGATGATACATTTCTTGCATGAAAAGACCATTCAGGGATGGAATTTGACTATTTGAGATGTGTGAACCGGGGAATGACATTTGGTCTACGAGCTTGACCATTCTGCCTTCGTGCAGAAAACACATTACTCTAAAGAGTGAGGAGATGATGGCTCCCATGCAATAAATATAGTCACGTCCAAGGAGTAGATTGTTATCTAAAGGTCCTTGAACTACCATAACGTTCATGTGAACAATTTTCCTTCTCAAAGTAATGGGCACATTTGGAAGGATCCCTAAAGGTCGACTGGTTCCCTTGTTGAAGCCTGTTAGATTTCTCATTTTAGGAAAAAGCGATGGCGAACCAAGTGCTTTCCAAGAAGTTGAGGAAAGGATACTCACAAAAGCCCCTTCATCAATGATGGTACCAACCATGACCATTCTGTAAGCTTGTACAATAATTAGGAATGGTACATTGGCTAGTAAACGGGGTCTGCCTAGTAGATTCCAGTCAAAGGAAACAACTAGGTTGCTTGGTGGTGGGACGAAATAGACGGCCGGGTAGGACTTTGATGAACTTCCTTCCTACGGTAAAGGAACGGGAGGACTACCCCCAAGCTCATCAGAGTCGGTGTTGATGAAAAGAATTTGAACGGTGTCGTTCTCTTTCTCTTCAATGACGATATCATTCGAAGATGAACACTCTGAAGGCAATACCGGGTCAACTGCGTATCGACCCTTTGACTTTCATCTGGTATGGATTTTGAGGGTTCATTTTTGACGATAGGTACTTCGGTTGACCACAAGGATGGGCCAGCCAGATTTTGAATCGGTGGAGGGCTCGACTAGAGTTTTTGATATCCAGGAGGAAGTCATAACTGTGAAATTAGATTACTATCTAAAACTCTTTTAGCCTCTTCAAGGAAGGGACGACGGTGGATGGCGTGATTTCCTTCACACAAATTACAAGGAAGTTTAGGGTTCCTTTTTTGTCCATGTGCTTCACTTTCACTGGTTGACGGTGAGCATTCAACATGATCGCCAGAGGTTGATGATAACGGATTGTGCAAACGAGGAGACCAGTCCCTTAAGATCTGAGGGATGCAGGGAAAATCTCGGTGCTAGTGGTCTGCATTGCAAAAGACACAAGGAGATTTAGGTTTAGACTGTGTGGTGTGTGGATTTTTGCTAGACGATACTTTTAGCTTTATCGGCTTTATCAAGCGAAGAGGAAGGAGGAGAGGGAGAATCAGATGAAGTAGAAGGTTGGGAGACAACTCAAGTGTCGTCCAGTTGCTGGATAGACTGTTCAGGAATTGTAGGATATTGAATGACAGATGTAGAGAAGAGCCAGACTAGCAAACCAATTGTCAATCCTGGAAGCGAAAAAGTGGACATATGGGGTGGACCAACATCTCCCCAAGAAAGGAAGAGACTAGGATTTCCTTCACGGGGAAACCCTTGGTTGGTAGACTCCATTTTCTCAACCTGGACATCAACGGGGGAATTTGTGACGTTATTTCAATTAAAATAAATTTTTAGATGCTTGGACACAACTTGTTTTTTTGAATTTTAAAGAGTCGAGAAAAAACAAAAGATGGATCTAGTCGCCTTCAATTTTTATTGAGCTTGAAGTGACAAGCGCTTAGAGGACCTTTTCCTTTAAGGAGTCTAAAAAAGAGAAAAATGGACTTCTCTGGAGATCTAGGCAGAGAGGATTACCAAACCAATCATAAAACTGCAGAATACTTTTTTCGGTACGACAGTCAATCTTCCCAAATATTGTGTTCGGTGCATTACGATCGATAGGGCAGAAGACACGGCTTCCTAAGGATAAACGATGTAGCCTATTGTGGTCTCCCAATATATACGCGATGGTACATGGGAGCACAAGTCTGTACTGGTACTTGCTGTCTCAGAGTGGAGGAATCACCCAACCAGCACTGAAAGTAGCAATTACCAGGCTTTACGATGCCAGAATACGTCTCTAGCCTAGACCTCTAGATGTTGTGTGTTAAGTTCCAAAGCGTTGTTAGATTCATTGAGATTTATTTTAAGTTGATCTTGCTTAACAGTTTGCCTTTCAGGTTCACCACGTGATGTATGTATAATTCCTAAATGCAGTCTAAGATGATAAAAAAACGTTTTATCTTCTTTCACCAATGATTTCTTTCACCAATGAAAATCCTAGCTACTAAAGGGAAGAAAGTCAAGCATCTTTTCTTCACAGAGCACAGAGCACACGCTAATATGCATAGTCCCAAATCAAGCCAAGCATTCAAAATGCAAATGCACATGCATTTATTTTTTTTCAGCTCTCTTAATGTGTAAATGACAAAGCTATGTGAAAAATTGAATTACTTTCAAAGCGAATGTACTCAACAAGATTCGTTTTCAAAACGAAGTGAAAGCAAGAGAGACACTTTGCGATTTTCAAATGGAAATTGCTTTTCGACACTCTAAAACTAGTAATTCAAATATTATGCAACAGTAACTGTATAATTAGCTATCTAAAACAATGGGATTTCTTTCTAAAAATGAAAATGACAGCTACGACACTTTCAGATCTAGAGACGACAGTTCGACTATGCTACTTTTTGCACAAGAGAAGTAAAACGACAAACAATACATAAAAAATGTTTATAGTTCTTTGCACTAAGGAGGCGGAATTATGCAAGAGAAGGGGGTATTCACAGAAGTACACTGATTACAGACAACAAAAACTCTTGAATAAGACTGAAAAAAGTGAGAAAAATCCACAGTCGGAGGGTAAAATCAATCCTCCCTGACCATCGCAGCTGTTACACAGTGAACTCAGTCTGCGCGCACCTACTCCATTCGGGAAGTGCGATGCATACAGGCTGCCTTGAAGGTAGGGTGCAATGGTTATAGTGCGAGACTTTTAATGCAATTTCACTCACAGTTTGTAGTTTAGTTCAGGTGTTTAAGCTGAATAAGTACAGATCAATATATGCAAAACACAGGGGTGATATAAGAGGTTACTAGAGCCACCACTCAGGGAAATTAGATTGCTTGCAGATCTATTGTTTAATTCATAAATAAAACATGGATATTGACTGAAGCAACATTGATCTACTTTGCATTTGTATGACAAATGTAGTTCAAAGGCTAGCTGGCTTGACTTTAGGCTCTGTCTGTATGTTTATAAAAGAAATAAGGATAGATAGGCTAACAAGTAATCTAGTCGCTCCCTAGTGGAGTCGCCATTTCCTCCACTCTGTTTTTAGAAGACCATTCACCCCCATATGATCGTTTACCCCTTCGAGGAACATCTGTGAAGAGTGATTCTGCTAGACATCCTTGTAACACTGTTGTGATTGGAAAATTCCAAATCTTACCTGGAATCAGCTGCTACCCGAAACTATCACTCGTTCCTCGAAAATGAGTCTTCTTTAATCTCTTTTCACCTGACTCATAAAATATGAAAAGATTGTCGAGCGGTTGGCCTCTCCGGCTCATTAAAAGGCATCTGAAGTGCTATCCCTCCTCTAGATTTTAATATTTTTGGACCTGAGGGATTATTACACAAAAATATCGAGCGCTTGTCTTGTTCGGCTCATTAAAACTATAAAAAATTCATCCCTTCTGTATTATTTTACGCTTTTTCAGACTTAAGGGATTATACAACGAAAAAGAATCTTCAAAGTCTTCTTTTTGTTTCTTTCAGACTCTCTAAAATTGAAAGAGATTGAGTTATCTTTTTCATTAAACTCGTTAAAACTAAATAGCGACAAACTCATCCAACAGGACGAGAACGAGTTTCACTGTCGCTAGACTCGCTAAAATATAGTGACAGGTTCACCCGAAGGGCAGATTATAGAACAAGCATATGTTATCCTCCTCAAGCTTGACAAAAATAAAGAGGTACTGGTCAGCAATGACTGGGGAAAATTGGGAAGAAAACAATAAGAAACTTTATTGGTAGCAAGTCGCTCTTGAACATGACACTTTCCTTCCGCATCCATGCCGGGTTGGGTTATTCCATTCACTGGTCTTCACCATTTGTCCGTCACACCATCCATCTCTGGGGTTAACTCTACCAATCCATCGTCAGTGTCATCGATATGTTCAAGAGAAGTCATTCAGACAATTCACCTGTGTCTCACCCACTGCAATACATTCATGCTTAATTCCTTCATGACTGCCACCCTGAACCCTGTATCCATAAAAAATGGCGAATCTGCTGGGGAGCGACTAGATTACTTGGTTGCCTATCTATTCTTGTTTCTTTTATAAACATACAGACAGAGCCTGAAGTCAAGCCAGCTAGCCTTCGAACTACATTTGTCATACAAATGCAAAGTAGATCAATGCTGCTTCAGTCAATCTCCGTGTTTTGTTTATAAATTAAACAATAGATCTGCAAGCAATCTAATTGCCCTAAGTGGTGGCTCTAGTAACCTCTTAGATCACCCCTATGTTTTACATACATTGATCTGTAATTATTCAACTTAAACACCTGAACTAAACTACAAACTGAGTGAAATCTCGTTCAAAGTCTTGCACTATAACCATCACACCCTGCCTTTAAGGCAGCCTTCCCGAATGGAGTAGGTGCGCTGCATACTGAGTTCACTGTGTAATAGGTGCGATGGTCAGGGAGGATTGATTTTACCCTCCGATTGTGGATTTTTCTCACTATTTTCAGTCTTATTCAAGAGTTTTTGTTGTCTGTAATCAATGTACTTATGTGAATACCCCCTTCTATTGCATTATTCTGCTTCCTTAGTGCAAAGAACTATAAACGTTTTTTATGTATTGTGCGTCGTTTTAGTTCTCTTGTGAAAAAAGTAGCATAATCGAATTGTCGTCTGTAGATTTGAAAGTGTCATAGCTGTCGTTTTCAGTTTTAGAAAGCAATCCCATTGTTTTAGATAGTTGATTATATAGTTACTGTTGCATAAGATTTGAATTACTAGTTTTAGAGTGTCGAAAAGCAATTTCCATTTCAAAATTGCAAAGTGTCTCTCTTGCTTTCACTTCGTTTTGAAAAGAATCTTGTTGAGTACAGTCGGTTTAAAAGTAATTTAGTTTTTCACATAGCTTTCTTAGCGTCATTTCCACATTAAGAGAGCTGAAAACAAATACATGCATGTGCATTTGCATTTTGAATGCTTGGCTTGATTTAGGACTATGCATATTAGCGTGTGCTCTGTGCTCTGTGAAGAAAAGATGCTTGACTTTCTTCCCTTTAGTAGCTAGGATTTTCATTGCTAAAGAAGATAAAACATCTGTTTATCATCTTAGATTGCATTTAGGAATTATACATACATCACGTGGTGAACCTGAAAGGCAAACTGTTAAGCAAGATCAACTTAAAATAAATCTCAATGAATCTAACAACACTTTGGAACTTAACACATAACATCTAGAGGTCTAGGCTAGAGACATATTCCAACATCATAAAGCCTGGTAACTATTGCTTTTAGTGCTGGTTGGGTTATTCCTCCACTGTGAGACGACAAGTGCCAGTACAGACTTGTGCTTCCATGTACCGTCGCGTATATATTGGGAGACCACAATAGGTTGCATCCTTTATCCTTAGGAAGCCGTGTCTGCCACCCTATCGATCGTAATGCACCGAACATAGGATTCACGAAGACTGACTGCCATACCGTAAAAAGTATTCTGCAGTTTTACGATTGGTTTGGTAATCCTCTCTGCCTAGATCTCCAAAGAAGTCCATTTTACTCCTTTTCAAACTCCTTAAAGGAAAAGGTCCTCCGAGCACTTTTCACTTCAAGCTTAATAAAAATTGAAGGCGACTAGAGTCATATTTTGTTTTATATAGACTCTTTAAAATTGAAAAAACAAGTTGTGTCCAAGCATCTAGAATTTTATTTTAATCGGAATAACATCAAAAATTCCGTCGTTGATCTTCAGGTTGAGAAAATGGAGTCTACCAACCAAGGATTTCCCTGTGAAGGAAATCCTAGTCCCTTTCTATCTTGGGGAGATGTTGGTCCACCCCATATGGCCACTTTGTCACTTCCAAGGTTGACAATTGGTTTGCCAGTCTAGCTATTCTCTACCTCTATCGTTCAGAATCCCACAATTGCTGAACTGTCTAACCAACGACTAGACAACACTAGAGTTACCTCCCAACCTTCTACTTCATCTCATTCTCCTTATCCTCCTTCCTCTTCGCTTAATAAAGCCGATGAAGCTAAAAGTCAAGTAACTGAGAAGAAGAAAAAGCAAAAAGAGAAAAAGGAAAAGAAGAAAAAGGAACCAAAATCAAAAGGGAGCAACCAAGTATCGTCTAGCAAAAATCCACACACCACACAGTCAAAACCTAAATCTCCTTGCGTCATTTGCAATGGAGACCACTATCACCGATATTGTCCCTACATTCCTCAGATCTTAAGGCACTGGTCTCCTTGTTTGCATAATCTAGTAGCATCAACCTCTGGCGATCATGTTGAATGCTCACCGTCAACCAGTGAAAGTGAAGCACATGGACAAAGAAGGAATCCTAAAATTCCTTGTAAGTTGTGTGAAAGCGATCACGCCGTCCACCATTGTCCCTTCCTTGAAGAGGCTAAAAGAGTTTTAGATAATCATTCGGTTTCACCATTACGACTTCCTCCTAGATATAAAAAATTCTTGCTGAGCCCTCCACCGGTTGAAAATCTGACTGGCCCATCCTTGTGGTCAGCTGAAGCACCTATCGTTGAAAATGAACCCTCAGAATCCATACCAGATGAAAGTTAAAGGGTCGATACGGCAGTTGACCCGGTATTGCCTTCAGAGTGTTCATCTTCGAATGATACAGTCACTGAAGAGAAAGAGAATGACACCGTTCAAATTCTTTTCATCAACACTGACTCTGATGAGCTTAGGGGAAGTCCTCCCGTTCCTTTGTCGTAGGAAGGAAGTTCATGAGAGTCCTACCCGACCGTCTATTTGGTCCCACCACCAAGCAACCTAGTTGTTTCCTTCGACTCGAATCTACTAGGCAGACGTCGTTTACCAGCCAGTGTACCATTCAGAATCATTGTAGAAGCTTACAAAATGGTCATGGCTGGTACCATCATTGATGAAGGGGCTTCTGTGAGTATCCTTTCCTCAACTACTTGGAAAGCGCTTGGTTCGCCATCGCTTTTGCCTGAAATGAGAAATCTAATAGGTTTCGACAAGGGAACCAGTCGACCTTTAGGGATCCTGCCAAATGTGCCCATTACTTTAAGAAGGAAAACTGTTCACATGAACATTATGGTAGTTCAAGGACCTTTAGATTACAATCTACTCCTTAGATGCGACTATATTTATTGCATGGGAGCCATCGTCTCCTCACTCTTTAGAGTAATGTGTTTTCCGCACGAAGGCAGAATGGTCAAACTCGTAGACCAAATGTCATTCCCCGGTTCACACATCGCAAATAGTCAAATGCCATCCCTGAATGGTATTTTTGTGCAAGAAATGTCTCATTGGTCTCCAGTTTGTCCACCTGATGAGCACAAGAGATTCAGGAAGATGTGACTGCAACCTAGGGGGCATGCACCCTGGTCTGTTTCAGCAGGAAAACCTTGGCTATAGGGTTGATTTCCATGAGGGATATGTGACTAGTCTGGCGAACCCGTCCTCACAGGAAAATGGGAATAGATTGGAATAAGATACCTTTGTTAAGGTTATGCCAAGCGACTCCGCTCCCCTTTGTCTATTTGGATAGACATCGCCGAGAAAGAATTTTATTTGCTACGTGAATGAAACTTTCTTGGTAACCTGGAAATTGTTCGCTATACCTGGGGGCATGCAAGACTTTCCTCATGCAAGTGAAGAGTGGCTATTTATTTTTTAAATTTGTACGACCTCTAACCCTTTAAACCCGTAAGGCTAGCCATTTCCTAACCTCCATAAAGAAAGGATCCGTCACAAAGCTTGAGAGATGTAAGCCACTTCAAAATAGCATCTCGAATGAGACATTTCTTATTATACGATTGGCGAGCAATGTTGTCACAGAGTTCAAGCTCGTTAAAAAATAAACTCTCCACAAGCAGTTTTAGCCCATAGTTCAAGCTCGTTAAAAAATAAACATAAGTCATGAGCAAGTGTTTCTCCCCGCGTTTAAGCTCATTAAAAAATGAACAGGTAAATAACCATTGTGAATGCCTTATCGCCAGCTTTTGAGCCTTGGTTGTTGTTCTCGCCATCACCTCCACTCTGTTTTTAGCCGATCATTCACCCCCATATGATTGTTTACCCTTTCGAGGAACATCTACGAAGAGTGATTCTGCTAGCCATCCTTGTAACAATGCCATGATTGGAAAATTCCAAATCTTACTTGGAATCAGCTGCTACCCGAAACTATCACTCGTTCCTCAAAAATGATCTTCTTTAATCTCTTTTCACCTGACTCGTAAAATATGAAAAGATTATCGAGCGATTGGTCTCTCCGGCTCATTAAACGGCATCAGAAGTGTTATCCCTCCTCTAGATTTTAATCTTTTTGCACCTGAGGGATTATTACACAAAAAGATCGAGCGCTTGTCTTGTTCGGCTCGTTAAATCTATCAAAAATTTATCCCTTTCGTATTATTTTATGCTTTTTCAGATTTAAGGGAATACAATGAAAAAGAATCTTCGAAGTCTTCCTTCCATTTCTTTCAGACTCTCTAAAATTGAAAGAGACCGAGTTATCTTTGTTGTTAAAATCGTTAAAACTAAATAGCGACAAACTCATCCAACACGACGAGAACGAGTTTCACTATCGCTAGGCTCGCTAAAATATAGCGACAGTTTCGCCGGAAGGGCGGATTATAGAACAAGAATATGTTATCCTCCTCAAGCTTGACAAAAATAAAGAGGTACGGGTTAGCAATGACTGGGGAAAATTGGGAAGAAAACAAGAAGAAACTTTATTGGTAGCAAGTCGCTCTTGAACATGACACTTTCCTTCCTCATCCATGCCAGGTTGGGTTGTTCCATTCACTGGTATTCACCATTGGTTCATCACACCATCCATCTCTAGGTTTAACGAACCAATCCATCGTTAGTGTCACCGATATGTTCAAGAGAAGTCATTCAGACAATTCACCTGTGTCTCACCCACTGCAATACATTCATGCTTCATTCCTTCATGACCGCCGCCCTGAACCCTATATTGTCAGTTTGTTTTCACCTCCAAAATCATTTGCTTTGCTCCGTGTCGTTGATGTGGGATTCATTAAGGCCCTCTTGTGATGGGTCGCTTCTTGTCGACATCAGCTCATTATCCAAGAAGTTGACTTAGGAACAACCCTTTCAGTACTTTGGAGCTTGCATGCCTCAATGGCAAGTTTCTCACTGCCAGCGACAGGTTTACATCAACGGCCTTCAACCGAGAGATTTTACGTGGTGTTCTACGCCAAGTCCCTTTTTGCACCACGTGAATTGTACTGTAGTACCCTTAGGTTCATTGTCATTATTAGTGATTCCTCTTGTGTCTGTTAATAGCTTACATCATTGGCTGGTAATCAGGCGATGTCATTCCATGTTCGACTCTAAAACATTTTTCACATGGATCGACTTGTACTCCGAGCAAAGATCGAACGAGCTTTGAAGACCCCGGATCTAGTTTCATCCATCTGGGCTGCGATATATTCACGAATATAGAAACATTGAGTGTACATCATTTGCAAACAGATGATCATCCAAATCAATGGATGATGTGTTCATATCATCAGTCTATCACACAGACTATCGTCTATCCTATGTACATGGAAATGAGTTTATAAATCTGAGCATGTGAATGCCTGCCTCAGCTAGATCATGAAAAATGTTGTCAAAATAATGTATTGTATTGTATCTTATTACAGGTCACCTCCCAGCTCGGAAAAACTTCAGATCCTCATAGTAAAGCATTTCACCCGACATCAAAAAAGATTAACGACCTCATGCATTAGGGGGAAATTGTTATAGACATTTTTGGGCAGTTCAACCCCAATCACAAATGTCCATAAACTGAGGGCTCTTAAGTCCCTAAAAGTGTTGCTTCACCACCTAAAGGAACAAGGTCAACTAATTACATCATCTCCCAGAAGTTCTCCACTGCAAACTGTTCATAAATGGTCAAAACTGGACCATACTAAAAGCTCGATGCAGAGGGTGGGATGCATATCACCTTCCCAATGTACAGGGTGTGATGCATACTGTTTTGCTCCTCTGTAGGGTGCGATGGTCGGGAATGGACAAATGGCAGGGACAAAAATGCGAGGTGGAAGATCATGGAATCTTCCAGAAGCTTCACCTTTGACACTTGCCACTCCATTTTCGACCAGGGATGAGTAAGATATCATCATTCTCCAAGTGGAAGCAGGAACTATTAGAGAGAGGACACTAATCGAGATCCTGAAAGATGACTCACCTCTCTGTAATCATCTATATATGCATCCCTCATCACAAAGATCCAGAGGCTGGAATTTTGTAACTTATAGAGAAGTGCTATTGGTATTCTGGTGTACATT
>APFE031091255.1:0-12312 GCA_000404065.3 Pinus taeda | reverse complement strand
TAATAATAAATAATAATTTAAAACAAAATATTCAAAATAAAATAATAACTCTAGGATAGGTATTGTTTTGAATAAAAATTTTAAATTGAATGAACCAATTATAATTAATGTAAATTAAATAAATTAATGAAATAATCTAAATTAAATTAAATAAAGTAATGTGAATTAAATAATAATTTTAAATTAAGAAATAAAAATAAAAAATTTAATAATCAAATATATTGTAATTATAATCAAATAATGTAACACCCACTAACATATCCACAATTGTTGTTATCAAGTTTTATTTATCATTTTTATTTTATTTTAGTTTATTTTGAATTGTTAAAAATGCTTAGGGTGAAAAGCCATAAGAAAAGTTGTTAAATATTAATTAAAAGATTCTAATTCAGTTGCGAATGGAACTAGAAAATCAGTTTTATGAACTACTGAAAAATAGTTACAGATAGTTCTTTCACTTTCACAATTAATCTCTAGCAAACACAACAAATTTGTGATTTGTGAAATTGAGGATTTCCCTCAACTTTAATTGATACAAATAGATTGTAGATTACTTATGAAGCCTCGTCAATCTTTTCAATACCTTCATACACCTTATTTTCTTTATTTTCATTAAACCACCACCTTTGCAGTAGGAACACATCAAATCCCCTACAATATAAATGCAGCAAGTGTCCCACTCACATCTAGAGCACCTCCGCGGGATGGATGATGAACTCTATGAGTTCTTTGAATAAAAAAACATGCCTTGATAACCTTTCATGCAGTCTAGAACTTTGTTTGAGTGCAATTATGACTTCAAATTTAGAAATGTCCAAGTGCAATGCAAGGGAGAAGCACAGTAGCAACCTTACACCTTTGGTGCTTGCAAATGGTGAGAAAGATATGACATACAATTCTATTTGACTATGTAATTGACTAAAAATACACCACTAACTTGTCCCAAAGTTCAAAAACAAAACCCACTATTACCTTTATCTATGACTTGGATGACACATTAACCATAGACTTACTAAAGCTAGAATTTTTATGAAATCAATGATTTGATGTCTTCATCACTAATTTTTTTTTATATATCCTAACCTAAATTCACACTAAATACTTGACCTCACACACTTCATAAAAAGTGATGACTTGATCTCTATGAGATCCTAGCAAAACTTTTACAAATTGACCAAAATCATAAAATGACTAAACCTGACTTTGATTACCATAGCATAGAACTCTAACAAAACTATTGAAAGCATTTGAAGAAAGAGGCAAAAGAGTTTGTGGATAGATGCTTGGATTTTCAACAGGTAAAATAAGACTATAAGAATCTAGGCGGCGTGGTACAACTCATTATGATTCAAGAGTGGAAGTGGGAGGTCATTTCGATGCACTTCATCACATGTTTTCTGAGGACATCTAGATAGAATGATCTATCATGGTTGTCATTGACAGGTTGAAAAATACAACACAATTCATTCGAATAAAGTATGCATATTAAGTTATTGATGTGTCACATGTATTTATCATAGATGTGGTAAGGTTACATGGTGTTCCAAAAACAAATGTGTGATACATGGATTCTAAGTTCACTTCTAGGTTCTTGAAAGAGTTATTTGCAAGTTTGGGTATAGAGTTGGACTTCGACACAATATATCATCTGCAAATAGTGGACAAACATATAGGTTCAACAAGATATTAGAGGACATGTTTAGGATGTATATGATGCATCAAGAGTGAAATTGGGAAGATTATATTCCACCGCTTCTGTTTTCTTACAATAAATCTCACATAGTTTGCATTCTCTTCTCCAAGTTGACACTCACTCCATGCACTAGTGTAACCAACCATGCTCGAAATGAGAATCCTCCAATATGTAGATGATATCAAGTGCTCAACTCAATAATTACACAGAACTATTGGTCATCACGAGTCTGTCCATATGCTTGATTTGATCTATATTTAGCTCATTGACTCAATAAACCACTAACTCCATTAGCCTTTTTGATATTTAAACTTTAAATAGATTTTGGAGGTCCCAATTTTTTTTTTGACCATAAACCGAAAAGTTTCAATCACGGATGTCGCCAAAGCACAAAAAATAGCTAAGCAACGAGGGGAATATGGAGCAAAAATCATGAAAACACCTCAATTACTCCCTTAAAATTGTCATCAATGTGATTATGGCTATAACTTCTTTCTTGATCCTATCTCCATGTGATTATAGATTTTTGACTACACCCTTGACTTAGCATGCATATGATTGGGCTTAGTCTTAGTAAAAGCATCAACTATTTAGTCCATAACCTCTTCCAACTGATGGACTATCTTCTTCAGCTCTTGAACACTCCTCCAAGCCTCTCCAATAGGTTTGCAATTGATGAAGTAGCATACAAATAAGTATATGAAATGAAACAATTATTATGCCAACCTTAGAACCAATACCAATACCTCCAGGACCTGTATCAACATCTTTGACCCTTGTAGACACATCCAACTTTTGTAGTAGCAACATCATGTCACATAAATTCCTGCAACATGGGTGGAATCGACGCCAACACAAGAAACTACAACTAATCACATATAGCACCACTCCAACCTCGTACAGTAGCAACACTCCAAACTCCTACAGTAGCACCGCTCAAACCTCCTACACTAGCAACATCTTTGTCAACATAACATGCCAACCGTAAACCAACATCACATGTAGAATCCATCTCCAGGTAAGTAGCCACAACATCATCTCGACTAGGTCTAGCCATAAGAATGTTGACGTCAATGCAAACAAACTAGACCATCAAGCCAAACATCCATCACCAAGCACTCATCACACATGCATATGACTAACAACATCATGACCATGTTAACATTAATTCCAACACTACAATGCCACAAACTACCCCTTTGGCATTGATGGAATCCTCAATACAATATGTAAGGTTGACTCAGCAATCCAAAATCTCTCCCCCTTTGACATCAATGGCAGAGGGCCTGTTATCACCCTAAGAAACTCACCTAGGTTATATATCAGTGATGCTCGGGAACATTACAGACTCAACAAAATGTTGGATAAATGGCGGATGAATGAAAGAAATGCTGCAATTTCAAGCCAGATAGCCACTTCTACTATGATTGACCCTAGACATGGGTGAACACCCCCAACTACAAGACTTTTAACCACCAATCACTCACAATTTGAGGATAAGGTGATGATGAAGAAGACTAACCACACCAGCAGATGCACAGAATCCTGCGATGGCCAGTTGCAGCCAGATAAAATGTCTGTAAATCTGGTTTCTAATACACAGACAGGATGACAGCTTTTTATGCATTAAAACAACAAAAACCTGCAAGAAATTTCAATGAAACAGCAAAATTCTAACCCAGAGGTGGGTTGAAAGCCTCTCTGCTGCTAAAAATCAATAACACATGAACAAGTACAAAACAGGCACAACCTAGAGCAAGAAGAAGAAGTGGGGAATGAGAAATTGATAGTAAAAGAAGCTTGTATTAGTTGGAAATGAAGACCAGAAGCTACAGGTTACATAATAGTTACAGTCTCGAGAAGTTGAAGCTTACAACAGTGTTGCATTCATCTAACACTCATCAAACTGATTACGTCATTGTTCTCAGTATATATAGAGTTTGCCTACAAAATATCTCTATTAGGCTATTCGTGGAGGTGTCTTAATGGATCACCAACCACATTTACAAAATGTATGGGTTCTCTGGTACACTCTGGCTATTTTAAATGAACAAAATGGCTCTTTTTGTACTTTAGTTTCCTTCCTGAACAGTGGAAATATTATCTTCATAATTTTCAATAACTGCTGTTGTCATTGAACTGCTCGAGGAGCATTCTCTTTGTCCTTGGCCGTGATGTTCCTTGACTGTGGTAACTGATGATTAAATGCAGGTAGCTGGATCATAACTTGCTTTTCGGCACGCCCAAAATGAGCCAAAAACATAGCAATATACATTAAAAATGGACGAAGGGTCAAGAAGGAACACAGGCCATTGGATGGCAAAAAGGATGGCCAAGATCTACTAGCAGGAGACACCAGAAGCAAACAATGGTGCGATTAAATATTAGCTGTGGATCCAGCAAATTGGATGGTGTAGATCGATGCATGGAAGCTATTGAGGGACATATGTATGAAAAGAATGTGGACCCTCGGATCATGGTTGGGTCAATCCGATAGTTGACGGGCGACAGAGGTGCGAAAGGTTTAGCGAGCGAGAACCGTACTGGATGGCAGTAAACGGTTTCATCGCACCGCTCTTTGGGCAAAGGTGGTATACATATGAAGCAGCGCGATACAATATGATTAAGGCACATGGCAAATGCGATGGCGGGGAAACTACTTTCTCCGGGAGCTAATGGGTATGCAAGTCTGCGGGAGAGGGACTTGGGAACATCGTCGGATGGTACAGTGGGATAATCAGACGGTCAACAGGAAGGCACGGTTAATCGTACATGTTGGTTGATATGACAGGTGATGTGACTAATAAGGAATGGGTCCAGTTATAATAATAATAATATATATATATTTTTTTAATATATGCGTGAGTTATAAAGGTTTTGGGGGTTTATAAAAGGGAAATATGGGAAAAATGATAGACGAGTTTAAAAGGATATAAGGGAGACTTGAGAAGAAGGAGGAAATAGAGGAATAAGGAGTGAATAGAGCTTAAAACCAGTGAAAGAGAGATAAAATAAATTGCTGCCAGCCTTGCACAATTAAACTAGCTCTGTTTGAACTGTTTTAATCCATCAAAACTTATAGACTGTAGTAGAGCTAACACTCGCTCCTTCTGGGGATGAGATCCTCCCTGTGAGGTCTCAAGAACCTATAGACCACTGCCTTTCCAATTGAAAACAAACTGGCGAAGATTCCTAGTGTTCCATTGGGCATGGAGTCTACTTTACCTGCAAAAATCTGATATAAAACAAAATATTTACAACTTTTAAGGCCGAAGACCTTAAACTACATAAACTTTCCGAAAACACCCATTGACTGGGCCATCAAAAACTGTCTCTCCTCCCATACTTTTTAGTATGAAGGTGTTGTTCCCTTGAACCTGTGAGATGATGAAAGGCCCTGTCTAGAAAGCATCAAATTTCCCATGATTGCCTTTCCTTTCCTTCAGTGCATCCCATTTCAGAACCAAATCTCCAATCTGAAAATTACTTCTTTTTGCCTTCTTGTCAAAGGCTTCCTTGATGCGTCTCTGATGTGCTGCAGCTTTTTCAACTAGCTGTTCTCTAATCTAATGCAACTCTGTTAAATCAGTGATTCTTCTTGCCATATAATCTTCTTCATCCTGCTCTTCTTGAAGGAATTTTGCCACAGGGAGAGTTAGATGGATTGGAAATAAAGCCTCAGTGCCATACACCAGTTTGAATGGAGAACTCCCTATGGATTTCTTAATGGTCACTCTGTCAGCCCACAGTGCATACTTGAGCTTTGAATCCCAACTCTTTTTATTTTGCTCTAACAGTTTTTTAATTATCCTAATTAGACTTTTATTAGAGGATTATGCTAGACCATTTCCTTGAGGATAATATGAGGTGGAATGAACAAGTTTAATCCCCATTGAGTCACACATTTCCACCAATTCCTTATCTCTTAAGGCTGCTACATTATCTGTTATTAACTTATGTGGACAACCAAATCTGCTAAAGATATTTTCTGTTAAAAACTTCATGACCACATTATGATCAGCCTTCCTTGTAGGGACTGCTTCAATCCATTTTGTGAAATAATCAATGGCTACCAATATCCACTTGTGCTGGCCACTGGAATGTGGATTGATTTCTCCAATGAAATCCAAACCCCATTGATAAAAAGGTCCTTTTGCCTGAATTGGTTTTAGGGGCAGAGATTTCAACTGTTGTCTTCCTTCAAATCTTTGGCACCTGTCACAAGATTTAACAAAAGCAAACACATCAGAAAATAAAGTGGGCCAATAATACCTAGCTCTGAGAATTTTATGGGCTGTATTTTTCCAATAATGGTGCCCTCCACACATGTTGTTATGAAACTACTGCATGATTTCCTTTGACTGTTCTTCATCCAGACACCTTAAAAATATTCCAGATGGATCCCTCTAGTAGAGAAGATTTTCCATAATGCAATACTTTGCTGCTCTAAGTTTTAAAGTTCTAGCTTGACTTTGAGTAAATTCTGAAGGGATATCCAACTTCAGCAAGAAATTAATTATTTCAACATACCAGCTACATGAAGCTAGATTCTCAGCCATTGACTATTTTCTCTCTGTTTCAACTGCTTTTCCTCTTCTTCTATTTGACCATTTTCTGCCATCATGCATAGGAGAGCAATGTCCAAAGACCTGCAATTTTCCTCAGCCAATAACTTGGCAAGACCCTAACCTCTAACCAGCTTTGTAGGTGTCAACTCTATGTTAAATTCTATCATTTTAGCAATCCACTTTGCCCTTCTTCCATCAACATCAGGTTCAGTTAAGACATCGTTTATTGCAGCAGAAGGCACATATGCAATTATTTTTGAATGCAAAACGTAAACTCGGAAAGCCTTCAAGGATTTAATAAGAGCATATGCATGTTTCTCCATAATATCATATCTCAGTTCAGCATCCCTCAAATTCTTGCTGAAAAATGCCACTGGATGCTCTGAACCTTTTTCATCTTGCTGCAATAAAACAACTGCAATAGTGTCTTCAGAGGCAAATGAGAAAATATGAAACTCCTTGTTGTAGTTTGGGCTTATTAATGTGGGAGCTTCCATAATAGATTTCTTAATTGAATCGAATGATCTTCTAGCCATATTAGTCCATTTTACCTCTGCTTCTTTCTTTAACATGGAGGTCACATGCTTTATCAGCTCAGCAAAATTCAGAATAAACCTCCTCACAAAATTTATTTTGCCCAGAAAGGACTGAATATCCTTCTTTGATCTGGGGATAGTCAAAGCTTGAATTTCTTTGACTCTTTGTGGGTCAATTTGGACACCTGCAGCAGACACAATATGTCCTAACAACTTGCCCTCATTCAAAGCAAATTGAGATTTTTTTTGGATTGACTGAAATTCCAAACCTCCTGCACTTCAAAAACACCCTTTTCAAATGTTGAATATGATTTTGATGGCTGTTGGAGTAAACTGTTATATCATCAAGGTAGATCAACACAAATTTGTCCTTCTCTCCCACAAAAGCTATATCCATAGCTCTCTGAAAGGTAGCTCCAGCATTCATCAACCCAAATGGCATTTTGGCATACATGAAAGTGCCCCAAGGAGTGGTAAATGCAGTCTTTTCTTGATCATACGGGTGCACAACAATTTGATTGAAGCCTAAAAATCCATCCAAAAATGACAAGACTTTAGCTCCTGAGACCTTCTGCAACAAATGCTCCATTTTTGGCAGAGGATAGTTGTCTTTGTTCGAGCATTTGTTTAAATTTTGGAAATCAACACAAAGTCTGATTTCTCCACTCTTCTTCCTTACCACCACCAGATTAGCTACCCATTTTGAATATCTGAGAGGAACAATTATCTTGGCAACCAACAACTTTTTAATTTATTTTTGAATCAATAGAAGAAGGATATGATTTATTGGTCTTCGCTTCTGTTTGAAAGGAACAATGTCTTTTTCAAGAGGGATTTTATGCTGAATTATATTCTTGTCATATGTTTTCAGATCACTATACTCCCAAGCAAACACATCAGCAAATTGCCTCATTAAATTGCAGTATTCAGCACTTTGATCAGCAGACAAATGAGTGGACAAATTTACATACCTAGGCTGACCTCGACTTCCTATATCATGCTTAAATACTATAGATTGGTCTTCTTTTTGGGTAGCCTTGTAAGGAACATCATTTTTGTCATGCAGTCTTTCAAGAGGAATTAGGCCCTTAAGAATATGGTTACTAGGAAGCTGGACAATGTTGTTTTTACCAATTTTATTTCTAAGCTGGGACTTGGAGTTTACTAACAAGGCATCATTTTCTTGGTCAATTTGCATCTCAGAAAATTCGTCAATGACTTGCAAGAACCTATTAATCTCATCATCATCATTAAAAACTTTCCAATGGTGGAAATTGTCAGGCAAGGAAGGTCTGTACTTCATTTGCACTTCATATGCTAGTTTGGGAGGCATTGGGGGGATAAATAAACTAGCAAAAATAGCAAGGGAATTAGCAAGGTGATTTTGGGCTCTAGGGACATATGAAATACAGAAAAAATCAAAAGAATCTTTGATTCTCCATACCTCATCTCTGTACGCTTTCAGCCTTGGGTGCTTTGCCTGAAATGTTTTATTTATTTGCTGAATGATCAGATCAACATCTCCAAATACTTTTAAATTCTTGATTCCTCTGTCTTTGGCTGCATTAAGGCCCAACAGTGGTGCTTCATATTCTACTATGTTGTTTGTCACTTGAAAAACCAGCTTAAAAGACAACTGAATTCTTTCTTGCTGTGGAGATACTAGCACCACCCCTGCTCCTGCAGTCTCCCTGGAACATGCTCCATCAAAGAAAATTTCCCAAACCTAACTTCCTTGCTCTTCCTCGGCCTGAACTGTTGGTTTCCTAATCTACATTTTGACCTTCTGAGATTCTTCTATTTGGAGAATGCATGCTCCAAAATCAGTGCCCACTGCATATATAGGATGATTTGTAGGGTTCTTCTCATCACTGATAATATATGCCAGTTGTGCTTCTCTATATAACCTCCTGCTTTCTCCTCCAAATAATGGGACAGCAGCATAAGATAGATCATTTTGTAGTGTCCCATCTAGTCTCTTTATCCACCCTCTGGATAGCAGCATACCAAACTTAGGAGGGACATCTGCTACCACAATATCCATCACCATACTCTTCATGGGAAGCTGGGTTAAGGTAATGGCCAGATCTTTAATCAATCCAAGACATTTCACCTTCCCTGAATCAAAAGAAAATAAATCATGATAGGGTCTAGTGATATCAAGGCCTAACTCTTCCATGATAGCTTTAGGCATTAGATAATGTCTGGCCCCTGTGTCTAGCAGGAAATTGTGGAGGATTTTGTCATGAATGGTAAATGAGACATAAAAGGATGGAGAATTATTATCAGCAGGTTCAATCATGGGATTGAGCACAATGGCAGGCTTGTCATCTTGCAAATTGACAGAGTCAGTGGAGGTTTGTTTGATTTCTAGCTCAAGGGCTTCAAGGATAGGTTTTCTAAATATTTCACATTTCACCAACTCGACCGGAGGCACATATATCTTCAATTTCTAAACTTCTAACTCCAAGCTGAAAGAAGAAGATGATTTATCATAAATTTTTACATCTTAAACTGAAGCTTTGAGGATGATTGAATCCGCTGTTGGTCTTCTTTGCTTGATGTTCTGTGGTTCTGTTGGAACAACAACTCTGTGTGTAGGATTTTCTTTGACATCTTTTGCGTTAGACCTAAAATTGTATCTCTGCTGGTCTTTGGTTTGTAGAACAGCTCCTCTGTCCCACTCTTGATTATTTTGTTCGTGCAACAGTGATTGTTCATATTGAGCCAAGGTCAAAAATGCAGCGCTGACTTTGTCTTCCATGCAGTTAATTTCATCTTCATCCTCTTCAAATTGTTCCTCCTCCATGACTACATTCTAGAAGGCCGCTCTTACTTTTTGATCTTCTTTTGATTCTTCACCTTTCTACATTATTTGTAACTACTCATTTTCTCTTCTGAATGGATTCTAATTTCTTGGAGAAAATGTGCTTTGTTGCCTTGTTTTCCCTGAATTCTACTCGACCTTTAGCTTAGAAATTTCAGCAGCCAATGACTCTATCATCTTAGTCATTTTACCTATTTTAGGCTCTAAAGTTGAGGTAGAGGAAGAAGAAACCTTGCCTCTCTTCCTTCTTTGTCAGCGTGACTCCTAAGTTTTTCTGCAGCCATAATATTAGATTCTACCTCTAGGGCTACATCTTGCATATCAGCTAGAGTGGCACATCTTCTTTCCCTCAACAACAAACAGAAATCAGAGTCAAAAGCATTGGCATATGTGAGTTTGGCAGAGGTGGGAGTAGGCTTTACCTCAGCTGGTATCTTACTATACATTCCATTAAATCTTTTATTAAAGTGAGGCAAAGATTCACCCTTTTCTCTCTTCAAGTTTCCAAACTCAGTATGGTAATATAGCAAGTCCTTTTCATCTCCCCAGTGCTTTAAAAATGCATCATCTAATGCTTCTATATCTATTATGGATCTCTAGGGTAATTCTCTGAACCACTGGCTAGCCTCTCCATGAAGGCTCTGGAAAAAAACTTTCATCCACACATCATTTTCACTTATATCTAAGTTATCAGCATAACTGTAAAAAGCTTCAAGGTGTTCTTCTGCTGTGACTCCCTCTGTACCAGTGAATTTAGGCATATATTTTTGATATTCTCCCATAGGCATAGGATTTAAAGGGACATGCAAGACTAGAGGTCCATATCTAGCAGCTACAATTCTCTGAATTCTAGTAGGTGCTTGTTGTCCTGCCATATTTGGAATATTTGGAAGAATAGTAGCAAATTGAGCAGTAGGAAGTAATGTGATGGATGGTAGAGGTACAAGGATGTTTTGGATTGAAATGGGAGAAGCTTTCTTTGGACTGAAAGTCAAAGGGGAACTAACTGAACAAGGGGTTAAACTAATCTCTAAAGGAATTTCTTTATTAACAGTGCTGATTTCTAAGTCTTCAAACTGTAAATCTTCAACAACAACTTTATCTTTCAGAGATGTGTGAGACATTTTAGGCTTACCTAATCTTGATGCTCCTTCCTGTGATGATTTCTTCGATTTAGCAGTCCTCTCAGGTTTAGGCATTGGTTCAGCTGGCAGTTTCTGAGGATTTCTTTGAGTATGTCTCATAAACTGAGCCAGAACTTCAATGTGAAGTTGCCAAAGGATGGTCTTCTACCAATGGAGTCGCTAGACAGATGATTACAACCATAAACTGTGTTTAAACCTTGTCTGTCATCAAAGCTTGAAGCTGTGTCGTTCTCCCAGGGAAGTTGAACTTCAATTTTCCTCTCCCCGACAATGGCGCCAATTAATGTTATCACCCCAAGAAACTCACCTAGGTTGTATATTAGTGATGCTCGGGAACATTACAGACTCAACAAAATGTTGGATAAATGGTGGATGAATGAAAGAAATGCTGCAATTTCAAGCCAGATAACCACTTCTACTATGATTGACTCCAGACATGGGTGAACACCCCAAGACTATAAGGCTTTTAACCACCAATCACTCACAGTTTGGGGATAAGGTGATGATGAAGAAGACTGACCACACCACGAGATGCATAGAATCCTGTGATGGCCGGTTGCAACGAGATAAAAGGTCTGTAAATCTGGTTTCTAATACACAAACAGGATGATAGCTTTCTATGCATTAAAACAACAGAAACCTGCAAGCAATTTCAATGAAATAGCTAAATTCTAACCCAGAGGTGGGATGACAGCGCCTCCGCTGCTAAAAATCAACAGTACATGAACAACTGCAAAACAGGCATAGCCTGGAACAAGAAGAAGAAGTGGGAAATGAGCAATTGATAGCAAAAGAAGCTTGTATTAGTTGGAAATGAAGACTAGAAGCTACAGGTTACATAATAGTTACAGTCTCAAAAAGTTGAAGCTTACAATAGTGTTACATTCATCTAACACTCATTGAACTGATTACATCATTGTTCTCAGTATATATAGAGTTTGTTTACAAAATATCTTTATTAGGCTATGCGTGGAGGTGTCTTAATGGATCACCAACCACATTTACAAAATGTATGGGTTCTCTGATACACTCTGGCTATTTTAAATGAACAAAATGGCTCTTTCTGTACTTTAGTGTCCTTCTTGAACAGTTGAAATATTATCTTCATAATTTTCAATAACCGCTGTTGTCATTGAACTGCTCGAGGAGCATTCACTTTGTCCTTGGCCGTGTTGTTCCTTGACTGTGGTAGCTGATGATTAAATGCGGGTAGATGGATCATAACTTGCTTCTTGGTGCGCCCAAAATTGGCCAAAAACACAGTAATATACATAAAAAATGGACGGAGGGTCAAGAAGGAACGCAGGCCATCGGATGGCAAAAAGGATTGCCAAGATCTACTAGCGGGAGGCACTGGAAGCAAACAGGGGTGCAATTAAATATTAGCCATGGATCCAACAAATCGGATGGTGGAGATTGATGCATGGAAGCTATCGAGGGACATATGTCTGAAAAGAACGTGGACCCTCAGATCATGGTTGGCCCAATCTGACAGTTGATGGACGACGGAGGTACGAAAGGTTTAGCAAGTGGGAACCATACT
>APFE031091248.1:0-20652 GCA_000404065.3 Pinus taeda | reverse complement strand
ATGGACAGCCTTGTCTGAGGCCTCTTTGACTTTTGAAGAAAGAGGATGCGGCCCCGTTGATCAGAACCGCAAAGCTGACATTAGAAATACATCCCATGATCCAACTTATGAATGTATAATTAAAGCCCAAATGGGTGAGCAAAAGTCTAAGGTACAACCAGTTTATTCGATCATATGCCTTGGATAGGTCAATTTTTAAGATCACCCCTTTTTTCTTCTTTTGTTTGACACTATGAATGACCTCTTGAGCCACCCCAATAGCCTCATGAATTTGCCTGCCATCCAGGAAACCGAATTGTTCCATTGAGATATTTCTGGACAGAATAGGAACAAGTCTGATTGCTATCACCTTTGCAATAATTTTATAGATGCAATTGCAAAGAGATATAGGTCTAAAATCTTCAAAGGACGCCGGGTCATCTTTCTTTGAATAAGAGCGATAAATGTTGAATTAAAAGGTTTATAAATTTCTCCTTTCTGCCTTGACTCTTCCACAACTTCAGTGATATCGGGTCCAATTAGATCGAAAAAATGGAGGAAAAGCTCGATAGTCCATCCATCAGGACCAGGACTTTTCTGCTTTCCCATTGTTTTCATTGCAGCCTCAACCTCTTCCTTGGAAACTGGACATGATATATCTTCGGCTTCGTCCCCCTCAATGAATCTTGGGAAACATTGAGCTGTCCTCATAGCTTCTGCAATGGTAGCCTCTCCAGGGTCCGAGAAAATTTTCTGAAAATGTCTCAGGCCCAAACTCGAGAGGTCTGAGAACGTATTAACCACCCTGCCTTCTTCATCTTTTAGGCTCCAAATAGTATTTTCCGATTTTCTCCCTTTAGCATAATTGTGGAAAAACCTTGTATTTTCATCTCCTGCTTTGAGCCAAATAGCTCTGCTTTTTAATCTCCATTCCTCTTCTTTTGCCAAAAGGATCTTGTTTTGAGCTTTTTCTAAGGATAGTATGTGGTCTTTTGAAGACTGAGAAGAATACCCATCCGACTCCACGCATTCCAGAGATTTCAGCTCCTCACTGATTTTAGTCAATTCTTCGTTTTGTTTTATCTTTCTTTCTTTGGCCCAAGACTTGGTCGCTGACTTAAGACGTTTCAAATTTTCCATGAATTGGAAGCTCTTACTTTCAGTGGCATTCCTATCAGCACGGATCCAAGTAGATTTGAAAAGGTTATTAAAAGAGGGTTCTTGCAGCCATGAGGAGTTTAATTTAAAAGGAGCAGGGGGCTTTGGAGGAGGAAAGGATAGGTCCAAAAAAATCGGGAAATGGTCAGAATTTCCAACCTCCTCAACCCAATGCCGAAACAGTGGCACTCTACTGATGAGACCTTCTGAGATCAGAAAGCGATCCATCCTTTTAGCAATCCTATCCTCCCCAATTCTCCTATTCCTCCAAGTAGGCTTTAGATTAATCGGGGAAGGATCAATAAGATTATGGTCAGAAAGGATTTGGATAAAAAAGTCCGACAGCGGGTCCTCCTGGCTGAGGGACCCCATGCTTCCGCTCTGCCCAAGGAAAAATTTAAATCACCACCCACCACCATCTGGGGTGATTTCATCAAAGATTTGGCAAACAAGTCCAACCAGAAAACCTCCCTTCCTTGACATGGGCCATATATGTTAACAATTTGAAAGGAAGAAGGAAAGTCTGGTGAAATTATTTCCATTCCCATAACATTTTTCAGACCCCACAGATTTAAACATTTAATCCTGCCCTCCCTGTAGCCAATGGCGAGGCCTCCTGAATGGCCAGAAGAGTCGATAGCATGAAAGAACCAGCCAGGCATCAGAGATTTCAGACATGATTCTACCTCGGAACCTTTTCCCAAAGTCTCTTGAAGGAAAATGATATCAGAGTTTGATTTTTGAAGCCACTCTTTTAGCGCCAGTTTTTTAGGTTTACTAGCCAAACCTCGGCAATTCCAGGAAGACATAATCATTTTTTAACAGGTTCGGGGGTTTGTACTGCTCTAAGTACCCCTGGAATTGAAAATTGCTTCCCATCCGCCACATCTATTTTAGCTTTAAGTTTTGCTTTTGAGAGGTTGGATTTTCTGCCTCGTTTTCCCCTCTGAGGACCTTGTGAAGGATACAGGCCAAGACAACTACAAGCCTCGGGCTGATCTTGCTTAAACCCCATCGACCTAAGGTTATAAGGGCAAGGAACATTTTGTGTCGGGGGCGTAAGAGGAGGCCATGATTGAGCACATTTGAGGTCAGGAAACGGGAGCTCCCCTGAAAGAGACTCAGGGTCATATGGAGATGTTTCAGAGACTACCCCGCCTGACTGGTTTGCAATAGGAGGAAATGATGATGTTTGAATATCTTGTGAAAATAAAATGGAATGTTCGAGATCCTGTGATGAGGAAATGTGAGGTATCGAGCACTTCCCCGAGGCCTCTACGCTGGACAGTGGTTGTGCAGGCGGAATGATCTGATTAGCCTCCACCTCAGCATCCACCGACTGCGGCTCTACCCCATGTGAATCAACAGGGTTCTGAAGGCCGACAACTGCTTCCTCAGACTGATCACCCCCAACGGCCTGCTCCATATCGTTCTGCGGCATCGGGGCTTCCTTTTCCTGAGAATCGTGGTGCTGAATGTTTCTTGGTTCTCTGTAAAATGTCGTTCTTCTAAAGCGCCTCCGCCTTCGAAGCAGTGGAAAATGGTTTGCAAGATGTCCATAGTCATGATAGATATGACATCGAAACGGAAAATGCTCATAATCCAGAATTTGCTCGAAAACATAATCCTTATATTGGATAGGAATTGTTTTGGCCAAACCTTTGCTCAGATCAAGGTTTGTCAAGATGCGAGCAGTACCCATAACCTTTGTCTCATTAAACGACATATCCGCCTCCAGGAATAAACCCAGGGTGTTCCCGATTGATTGGAAGACCGCCTCTGTCCAGAGGAAAAAAGGGAGGCCCGGCGCCCTCACCCAAACAGGGAACACTTCGGTACTTTCCTTGATGGCATCAAACATTGGAGTCCATCGCTTTAACAGGACTGATATCTTCCCAATAAACCAGTTTTTGCCCAATACCCAATCCGCTGCTGCCTTCTCTTCGAACCTTAACATGAACCAGCCTTTTACCAGACTCCGAGCTTCGAAACGTAAGGGATTCCCGTTATTAAACTGTTCTTCCCCCCAGGACTGGAGATCCGCTGGTGTGATTTTCTTTCCCCTAGCCCTGCCAACAATGGTGCAATCGGTCACCTCTAAAGTTTCTTCTATCGAAACTTCCATGCCTAACACCAGATTTTTCCTCAGCTCATAAGTCCCTATCTGCTTTGGAGTTTTCCTCTTGCCTCCTATAATCTTCGGGTCCTCATCAGAAGTCCCAATAACCCTAAGGGAGTCTGACCAGACAAAACCCTCTTTGGGATCTCCCACAGGAGTTGCAAACCCCGAATGGGGCTGCTAAGAGTTAGACGGACCACCTACAAGAAGACCTGGAGCACTTTTTCCACAAGAAAGGTGCTCACCGGGTCCCGGACCTCCTTCCCCAACCCGCAAAACCCCCACACAATCCCCAGGAAGGGAAACCCTTGTGGCACTAGGATCTTTTGGAAGAGGAACCCTAGTGAGGGGGGGAGCACCACCATCCGAAAAACCTTGGCAAGAACCAGAAAGCCGACCAAGGGTTTCTGGAACCCCAAATCCGACAGATGATGTATTCCAGGTTACCACTATTTTGTCCTTGTGGCCTGCCGCTGTGAAGCTTGATTCCAGCCCTTTCGCTACTGCATTCTCAGAAGCTCGGATATGCACATCCTGCCCATGAACATGGACATTTTCAGAAACTATTACCTCACCTTGATGCAGAAATGGAGGAAAAGCCGCCGATTGTTGGAGAACCGGCTCTGTCAATTTTTGAACACCGAAGAAGTGTTCCACATTTTGAGCTGATGTGTCCTTACCCCACATGGACAGGATGTCTTCAAGAGCCGGGTCTAAATCCACTAGCTCCACCGGGTTCACCATGGTTAAAAAGCCGCAAAGATAGACGAAAACGACAGCCATGAGAGACCAAACCAATGCCCAAGACCGCGGAAAAAACGAAACCCCAGGTTGAAAGGAAACTGATATACCCGCGGCGGAGGAAAACGATAAAACAAAAGGCAAGAAAACTGTGCAGAGAAAACTTTCAGCTTGACCCGAAAAAATCTCTAGCTGTCCACCTGAGCCCGTCAGGATAAACTCCCCGAAAAACCGCTTCTCTGCACCTGAATTCGCTGCCGTCGGTGCTATCATTACCCGGGACCTGTGCAGGAAACCTCCGGAAAACCCCGCGACCCGAATGAAAATCACTTTAAATGAATCAAATTGTTTTATATTTAAAAGCTAGAACTTTTTACAGATTTTTTCTATCTGACCATTTGGTCAAAAATTATAAATTATTGCTATCCACACAATCCTCTACTATGTTATGTTCTATATTAAATTGATGAGTTCCATAGATTCGCTAAAAAACCCTCCAAAAACTTGAAAATGACAAAACATTGAAAAACTTGAAGAAATTACATGATTCTCGACACTTGGTTCCCCTGCACTTCTTCGTTTGTTTCCCCATTCTCGGTTTATTGGTCTTTGTGCGCTCGTGATGGGTCGATGCTTTCTCCTTCAGTGTTACTCGGCGAAGCTCCCAAACTTTCTATATATAACGTCACTATGTCCCACTGCATTTATGTCTCATTCAATCCTGCATTAATTGAGATGTGTCTTTCCTGACATCCACTTGCATAAATCATCATGGGAATCAAGTAAATCCTGTGAAAATCAATGAGAGCGGATTCGTCGCCTTGAAGGCTATTCTTTCTGAATGAAATTTCACACATATTATTGTCAAAATTCCTCATCTGCCATTCTGACTGAGTGGAATTGTGGACTTACCCCTTTACTTCTGAAGCTGCAAACATGATTATTACTTGCCTCGTCTTTTAGCTAAGATTCTTTAGTAGTTAAGATGCTTTCCAAATCTTTTTTATCGAAGCCTTACGCTGATATTGTTTTGAACAACATAGTTATTGCTTTAGTGGTCGAAGATGTTGCGCTGGGTTTTTCCTCCTAAAAAATGGCTCGATTTTGGGTGATCCAAATAGCCCAACATAAATATTTAGGTAGATATTTCCAACATCAGGCTACTATAGAGTTGTATTTTTTTTCCACTGTATTTTTCTAAATCCAATTGATAAACATATCTTCCCAGGAGGCTGTGATGGAAACTACTTCAAGAATGCCAAATAGATCAAATTTCCATACTTCAAGAGAGAAGGAAAATTGTTGAAAAAGATGGGGGTTATTTTCCTCCACTTTTTCGCATAAAACATACATGGATATACCACATATATTTTTCTTCTTCAAATTATCTAGAGTTAGAATATTTCCGTGCACCAATCCCCAACAAAATAAATTTATTTCAGGGATGCCATCAAAGTTCCAAATGGCTCCCCATATTTGATTACGTGATCCCTGATTTTGGCCCTTAGAAAGCATATTGTATCCTTCCTTTACTGTATAGTTTATACTTTTGTTGGATTGCCATATTCTTCGATCCAATCTATGTGTGACAATAGGAGTGATGCCTTTGAGGGCTTTAAGAAATTGATTCCATAGTTGTTGAAAGTTGGGTGGGATGTTCTCTTTATACCAACCTATCCATCACCCTTGGTTATCCCAAATTGAAATATATGCTATCATTTTAAAACCCTTGTTTTCCATCCACTGCACCATATATCCCATCTTTTCATTATTTTTTAGCAGTTTTGCAACAGGATGACAATCCTTCCACAAATGGATATGAGCAATATTTCCAATCTGCCACACAAGATGGATAAGGATCAAGAAGGCGGCCTCATTACTTAATTTCCATATTTTAGATCCTTGATTAGGCCAAATTTTTTGATCTAGTCTTAGGAGTCTATTTTTGTGGAAGTATTTTCAAAGGAAGGCCCACTTCCACCACTTGTTTGATTCAAAATTTAATCTCCATACAATTTTCAACCTAAGTGTTATATTCCTCACCTTCGAATCTTTAATTTCCAGACCATCTTCATCCTTGGGCAACCAAACCATTTTCCAATTTATGAGGTGAAAGTGATGGTCATTATTTTTTCCTCCTTGCCATAAGAAGTTTCACAAAAAACCATTGATCTGATTCAAAACACATTTTTAGAGCCAAAAGTCCTAAACCCAAGTAAATAGGTGGCGATGAGAGAATCGATTTGATCAAATTCATTTTACCCATTGTTGTTAACAAATGATATCCCCAAGGTTGAATGTGCTTCTTCATATTCTGCAAAATTTCCTCCCAATCATCTATATTACATGCACCTAAGGAGACAGGGTTTCCAATATATTTAAATTCATTCCAATTGACAATGACTAGGAATTCAAATATTATGGAAATCTCTTAAAGTGTGGATTCTTTGCAATTCCACCCAATAATTTGACATTTTTTCTTATTAACCAAAACCCATGAGAGCTTAAGATATGCGTCTAAGATTTTCTAAAATCTTAATGTTATAATCCTTGAGGCACTCCCTAGAAGAAGAGTGTCATCATTGAATTGGGAGTTATTCACCTGCTTTACATTTCGTGCAGTACTGCGACCCACCGGCTTACCTTCTTTTCTAGAAAGCTCAATTTTGTAACTCATACTTTCTTTCCTTAATAATATAAATAAGAGGAGATAGTGGACATCCTTGACGAAGCCCTCTGGAAGACAAAAAGAAATCTGAGGGATGAGCATTTATTAGCAGAGCAATCCAAGGGGAACCAATGCATGCCTTAATGCATCAAATGAATTCTTTGCAGAACCCCAATTTCTCCATCATTAAGGAAAGAAAGGAATGCCTTACACTATCAAAGGAATTCACCATGTCTAATTTTATGACCATCCCTCTTTCACCAGCTTCTTCACTTGAGTGAATTGCTTCTTTGACCAAAATTATATTATCTAATATTTGGGGTTATTGCATGAATCCTCACATATTTTATGATATAAATTCCAGAAGCCATTTCCTCAACTGATTGGCTATGATCTTGGTCATAATTTTGTAGGCTGAGTTACATAGTGAAATAGGATGGAATTTGGAAAAATTTACCGGATTTGATTCCTTGGGGATAAGAGCTAAAAAGGAAGAGTTAGTAGTGCCCCCAAATTATTTTGATTCTTGTACTATTTAGCATTATGAAGAGATCCTTCTTAACTAACTGCTACACAGTAATTTGTCACTGTCTCCTTGTCAGTCTCCCTACTGTGTCATGAAATCAAATCCATCATGCTCATGCTCTCTGAATTGGCCAAATAACCCTCTTTGCCAAAGTTTATCTGATCATCGCGACTGTTATTGAAATAACCGCGCTGACTGGCGGCTGATAGTGCAATTGGTGCGCTGCCAGCGCGAAGCACACGGGTTTTCTACGCTGGTCGAATTTCATAGCCAGCGCATCCTCTGTTTGTATTAAGTCACACTGACATAGCCTCCTCCGTTATTGAGATGCGACGTTAGCGCGCCAGTCCAGTTATACACCTGCGCTGATCCTGTTTGGGCGAGTTTGTTCTAACAGCCAGCCTTCCAGATGACTCCAGACCTGGTTGTTGGCCTTGTGAATGTCGCCCTCCCTTCTATGGCATGTCTGTTCGTCATATGAGCCACCTTTCTTGGAGATAAGCTTATCCTTCCACCATTCATGGAGACTCCTTCTCCTATATAAGCTTCCACCATTGCCATGAGCAGCTAGTTTTTGGATATAGTTTTTGACATAAAGGAATTCATAGTGTGTTTAGTGCTACTCCTAATAGGCAGTTGGTGTTTTAAAGTGTGGATTGCTAGAGAGCTTAAGGAAGGTTGTGAAGTCTTGTTGCCTTGTGTGAGAGAGAGAGTTGTTTGTCTTGGGAGATCTACCTCCAAGGGTGAATGCTTATGAGATTTGCTGGCTGGACCCTCTTGAGAAGGACTCAGCGTCAGAACATTGGTTGTACCTTTCTCTGATTTTGATTAATAAAAGATAGATGACTACTGTTATGGTTCCATTCCCATTTGTCTTTGTAATGGTTAATGTGAATTACATCCTTTCTGACTGATGTATAGTTGCTTTTATTAGATTTCATGCTTGTGTTTGTTTCCTCTTTGCATGTGCAGGTGTCCATCTGCGAGGATAGTGGAGGATCGTGACCGACCAAAGCAAAGGAGCGAGAGCGGCATATCTTCATCAAACAATAGCGCTGGAATCCAAGTAGGCGTTCATTGCCCACTTTTTAATTGCAACTAGGAGCTTGCATAGTAGCATTGATTGATTGTTGCTAGACCCATTCTGGGCTAGTAGGGATCGGCTCTATCCGTAGAGGGGATTTACCTCTCCAACAATTTGGCGACTCCACTGGGGACGTTGCTTGTGTCTTTTGTTGTTCATCCTTGTTTTGAGTTTGATTGTCATTCTCTTGTCAAAGATTGGGGATTAGTTCTCTGTTTTTTTTATTTCCTGGTCCACTCTAGGAAATGCCTTAATTGTTTTAAAAGCTATTACCTTGGTCTGGGAGCTTTTGGTTTGGTTTTGCCTGTTTTTTAGCTTCAGCGCGGTTTATATCAGAACAGTCGAGCTGACGTCGCGTATCTATTTCTTTGACTTCACTGTCATCGCGCTTGTACGTTTAACAGTCGCGCTGACCTTGTTTTCGAGCCAACGCTCTTAATCCGTGTCCTTCCGCGTTGACAGCGCAAAGTTGCTACGCATGTTGTCTAGTTAGCGCTTAGTTGCTGAGGGTCACCCACGCTGATCCTGTAGAATTGAATTCTGTCCAAATTTTCCTCCTGAACCTGTTGGTTTGACTATCCCCTGCTCTTTCCACCTGGTTTATGACTTGATCTATGTTGTCTGAACTATGAGATACTTGCTTGCGAATTCTTGTTTCGCAAGGGTTCGTTTATTTGCTTTCTTTTCGGTTTTGCAAAACCTTCCTCTTCGCTTTCGCTGCTTGGTTTGTATTTTGCCTTGACTCTTGCAGTTGCTGGAATGTGTTGAATCCCTGTTTGACTGGTTTAACTCCCATCTTCCGGGTGTTTGCTTTTCTCTATTGGTTTCGCACCCTAGCCCTAGGGCATCTAGTGGCCGTGTGTGTGTCAAGCCTTCCGTGGGATCTTATTTTCTTGTTTGACCAGCCAACTTTAGATTTGCTTTTTACACTTGCTCAGTGATTGTTGAAGTGTTTTTGGTTGTTTTCCAAGTGATTTGCTTCCTCCTTGTCTGAATTCCTTTTTGTCTTGCTGAGCTTAGATCACATAGCTCACATAGCTCACATAAGCCTTAGTTTTCCCTTTGATTTGGAAAACTGTTTTGGTGTCTTGGGAACTTTGTTGTGTTTTCATTGAGTGATCTTATTCCTTTTGCTCAGTGTTGTTGTCTCTCAAAATTCATTTTAAGTGCTTTGTGCCATTGAAAAAATCAAACTAATATCTTTTGCATTCAATAGTTAAAAAGGAAAAAGAGCATTTCGTTGATTTGTATTTTCGAAAGAAAAGTTTCGTTTCCTTGCCATTAGCTGCATTAGATTGTTTGATTGCTTGTGTTCATTTTGTTTGATCGAAAAATTCCTAACCTTCTCATAGTTAGAATTCATCGAACGAAATGATGTTCTTTGGCATGTAGTTTGCATCTAAGTAATTGTGCGAGATCACACGGTAGGACCTGAAATCAAAACTTAATTCAAGATCAACTGTAAAATAAACCGAATTTACTTAAAAATGCATTGGAACTTAACGCAAATATCTAGAGGTCTAGGCTAGAGACGTGCTCCGACGTCGTAAAACCTAGTCACTCTTGCTTTCGCATTAAGGTTGGGTGATTCCTCCTGGTGTGATTCAATTGTGGTCTAGCACGGATTTGGACTCCCACGTACCGTCGCGTATATATGGGGAGACTCCACTAGGTTTGCATCCTTTATCCATAGGAAGCCGAGTCTTCTGCCTTGTGAGCCGTAATGCAACGAACACAGCATTCGGGAAGATTGACTGCAATACGGAAAGTCCTTGGTTCTCATACGATTGCCAAGGTGTATAAGCAGTTTTACGGATTGCTTGGTAAACCCTTTGCTTAGAATTTCCAAGCAGTCACTTTTGATCCTTTTCGGACTCCCTAAAAGAAAAGGTGTAAGTGAGCGTCTTGTCACTTCGTGCTCATTAAACATCCGAAGGAGACTAGAGTCATCTTTTCGTCCTTTTCTCGACTCTTGAAACATGAAAAGGTCAAGTTCAATTCCTGTGTCTTAAAAATTTATTCGACCACGATAATATTACCTGGTTAGATCTTGTGTGCGTTTAGTTTTGAGTAAGGTCTCTTATCGTTAGCTTGCTTAGGGTCTTTGTTTGATCATCCTGGCGGATCCATCAACTTCGTCTCCTGTCCCAAGTGACCAAGGGTCTCCATCTTCTGTAGCCCCTGAAACACCGGTTTGTGACGCTCTTCGCATTGTTCCGAGCATCCAACCATTGAATTCTCGAGCTCCAGAGGACAAATTCTACGAATTTTCTTGGAACCCTGTTTGGGAGCCTTCTGAAGAGGATTTTCCCGCCACTCCTGTCAGCGTCCCATCTCCAATGGCTTCTTCCGATATGGGTGACGCTTCTCCTGTGTCGAGTGGCCCATCCGTCATGTCGAGTATTGATACTCCCATTTCTGTGACATCCCCAATCATCTCTACGCCCTACACCATTACACCTTTGGGTATCACGGTGTCGGCGCGCTATAGATCCTTGAGGGATGCTATGAACTCTGCAGCTTCCTCTTCTGTTTGGGATCAAAACATCGTCCCTACCATAGGACCGTTTGTTTCCCAAGTTCACCATACTGCTGTTACAGCAGTCCCAACCAACCCGACCGTTTGTGTCGCGGCATCAACTCCAGTTGTTAGTGCCGTTACAGCATCATCTGCTGTCACTTCTGCTGCAAGCCCGTCTCGAGGTCCAAAGCAAAGTGATCAATCGACACATACTCCTAGAGTTGTGCACCCCGCAAGTGGCGCTCCTCCTGCTTCCGATCATATGACGACAGAGGAGGCATATTTTCAGTACTTGGGTAATGTCCAGAGCCCAGATGGGCAAGGCCCGTATTATGATGCTGAGAATCATTACTTATATACCTCCTTGCCTGAAGAGCCTTATGAAGAGGCTTCCGTTCCATTGAACGTGGCTTGGGGTACCACCGAGTATGGTGGAGGCCAGTACCATCAGGGACAAGGACAGCAAGGACCACCCTACCAGGGTCAACAGCCCTACTTGTAGCCTAATCATGGGCAGCAGTATGCTGGCCAGAATTACCCAGGTCAACAGGGAGGCCCACAAGGACAACCCAATCAGGGACAACCTTTGGTCTCTAGTGGTCTGGCTTTTACATATCTTGGGCAACCTTCTGGAAACCCGGGACAACCCAACGCTCAACAAGGACAACCCGGTACCCAGCAAGGCTACCCTTCGGGGCAACCTTATGGGAACCAGGGACAACCTTATGGTCAGCAAGGTCAACCCAGAAACTAGCAAGGAAACCCTTCTAGGCAAGGGGGCCAGCCTTACGTGCAGCAAGGCCAGCCTACCACTCAGCAACCATCTGGCCAACAAGGACAATCCTCGGTTGCGCAAGGGCAGCCCCTCACTCAGCAAGCTCGACCTTCTGGGCGAACAGGGTCGTCTCAGATCTGACCAGGACAACCTTCTAGCCAGACGGCTCAGCATGCACGCGGGTACCAATCCCAACATCCTCATTCAGGTGGGTATCAATCCCAGCATCCGTATTCAGGTGGGTATCAATCCCAGCCTCCGTATTCAGGTGGGTACCAATCCCAACCTCCTTACTCGGGCGGGTATCAATCCCAACCTCCTCATTCAGGTGGGTACCAATCCCAACCTCCTTATTCAGGCGGGTACCAATCCCAGCCTCCTTATTCAGGTGGGTATCAGGCCCAGCCTCCTTATTTAGGTGGGTATCAAGCCCAGCCTCCTTATTCGGGTGGGTACCAATCCCAACCCCCGCATTCAGGTGGGTATCAATCCCAACCTGGTCATCAAATGCCGCCTGGTTCCCAGGCTCAGTACGGATACCAACAACCCCAGGGGAAAAATCAATATACCCCGTATCAAAATTACCAACAGCCGTATGGTAATCCTTATCAAAATTATCAACAACCTGCTGGCCAGTATGGTAACCAATGGGGTGTCGGGGGGCAGAATCAACAACCCGGTTCTGGAAATAACCCCTATGGACAAAATCCTTCTGGACAAGGCCCATTTGGACCTGGCCCATCGAGACAAGGACAATGGGGGAAACCAGGAACTGGATGGAATTCTGGTTCTACCTCGTATCCGGGACAAATGTCCTTTAATCCGCAGCTACCATTTCTAGCGACGTTGGAACTACCTGATGTGTCGAAGTTAACGAATGATCCCATTCTACATAATCCACAATGGCCACCAGTTCCAACCAAGATACCTAGTGACTGTCCCAAATTTGATGGGAAGGCCGGGGAGGACCCTCAAGCTCATGTGATGACGTATCACTTATGGTGTTCGTCAAATTCATGGCTCGATGATTCGATTCGGCTTCTCCTTTTTCAGAGGACACTCACTGGTTCGGCAGCTAAATGGTATATTGAATTGACCCGTGCGTCATTTCAAGATTTCAATTCGTTGGCCATGGCATTCCTAACTCACTTTCAGTTACCCATTCGGTACGAGACAGGGACTCACCTCCTTACATCTCTTAAGCAGGATACTGCTACACATATCTCCGATCATATTAATGAATGGAGAAGGCGTCGCGGGTTGATCAAGTTCTAGATTCCTGATCAACTCCTCACCGACTGGTTCACGACTTCCTTTGTCCCCAAGATTGCACGGGACATTGCTATGGGAGCCTGTGTAACTGAAGAGCAAGCGATCGCGCGCGCTCAGTACCTAGACTTATTTTATTCTCAGTCTGGTACTTTGTATGAGTACTTGCCGGACGCCCCTAGGCCCGGTACATCCAAGGCTCCGCCCAAGCCATCTGTCGATGGAGTCATTGGCTCTGTAAACCAGGCCTCTAAAAAATCATCAAACCCTGGGAAGCAAAAGTCAAGTGCATCTAACGAAAACACTTCTCAGGGTGTTTTAAATTCTGGTAACACTTCCGAGGTCAACGCCGTCCAATCCACCACGGCGGGCAAGGCCTCGAAAGGAAAGAAAAAGGAAAAGGGGAAAGGGAAAAATAAATATGAGCAACCCAAACAGGAATCCTCTAAACCTCTAGCCAAGGAAGGAGCTAAAAGCAAACCCAAGTATCCTTGCCTCATTTGTGAGGAGGATCACTACACTAAGGACTGCCCTAGGCGGTCCGAAGTTAGTCATTTGTTGAAAGGTGCTCCTGGGGTCCCTGCGGTTCTGAAAGAACCATTTCCCTCTCAGCAAACCCAAATGGTGGCTGACCCCTCTTCTTCTCCCTTCGGTTCCCAGGTCTTCATGGCTGGAACTATTCCTGTTCATATAACAACTCGAGCAAAGGAGTATCCATCGTCCGCCGGGAAGGAGCCAGAGGTTCCCTCAAGTGCTCCTTTGTCTAGCTCTGGTCCTCTCTATATCGAGAGACTGAGTACTGAGACGACAATCTGACCTCCTCCCAAAGGGGTACTCAGAAGGTCTTCTTATAACCTGAATGCTCGTGCTACCCAACACTATAGCATCGTAGAGGACTTAGCGCAGGCTCCGTCGGCTATGTCCGCCTTAGAGGTCTTTCAGAGTTGCCCCCCCCAGAGGAAGTCCCTGCTATCGGCCATCGGTGGCATCGACCCAGCGGACTCGGATTTGATTACCTTCGACCTCGAGAGCCATGTTCCTCGACTGCCTCATTAGATCGCTTTACTCATTCAAGTCGTCATCAATTCCAAAACGATCCATCGTACAGTCATTGATGAGGGCGCATCAACCTGCATTATGTCTATTGCATGTTGGAAAGCCATCGGGTCTCCGACGCTTTGTCAGTCTCCAACGACCTTGGAAGCATTCGACGGGAGATAATCTCGACCTTATGGTATTCTTCAACGACTACCAATTACCATAGAAGGGAAGTCTGTGGAAGTAGAAGTTGAGGTTGTGGATGCAAATCTCACATATAACCTCCTTCTGGGCCGAAGTTGGACATACGCCATGCGTGCCGTGGCTTCATCCCTCTTCCATGTCATTCGTTTCCCCCATCAGGGGAAAATTGTCACGATCGACCAGCTTTCTTTCTTCGCTTCCTCTTCTGAGGGAAATGTACCATTCGTTGAGCATACCTCCGTTCTGTTTGAGAGTGTGGGAGCCAGGCTGTTCAAAGAACTTGCCCTTATGGGTGTTTTTTCCCTCCCACCTCCCAACCTTGCTTCGATCTCCATGATCTCGGTTTGTTCTGATCCTTGGATCCTCCCCTCCATCGACCAGATAGAACCTTGGGGTGAGGTGATGCCGTTGAGTCTAGCCGAGCTCAACTACATCGAAATTGTTGCTGCATCGGCCTCTCATGATCAACCCACCGTCACGAGTGGGGCTATTGACTCAGATGATTTCCCCCCCTGGTTAGGAGAATACACCTCCTCGAATCCATTGAAGGAAATATTTCCTTCCGATGAGGCTATCATAGAGACTATGTCTCTGGACGAACGTCCGTGGTTTCCTCTTCACCACCGTTCCTCCTTTCTCCCTACCTTCCGGGAAACACTGCTTTGTCTCGAGCGATTTGCTCCATGTCTCCCTTCTCAACCTGTTCAGACGCCCATTCAGATTTATCACACATCGTCCAAAGGGAATCTAGGGAACATCACGCAGACGCAACCTATCGACATCTCTGTTAAGCAAGGGATTGTCGAGAACATTTATATAGGAGTCACCTGCACTCCTGAGGAGATTCAAATTTATATCACACTCTTCCGCGAATTTCGTGATGTCTTTGCATGGTCCTACGAAGAAATTCCCGATATTGACACATCTATAGTAGTGCACGAGATACCAACGTATCTCGGGGCCAAACCTGTTCGTCATCGTTTGTGTCCCGTGCACCCCCGTAAGGCGGTAGCTATCAAAGCAGAGGTTGAAAAACTTCTTAAATATGGATTCATTTATCCCATCCCACTGACAGAATGGGTCTCAAATATTGTCCCTGTCGACAAAAAATAGGGTACCATTCGTGTCTATGTTGATTACCGTGACATTAATAGAGCTTGCCCAAAATACAACTACCCCACGCCATTCATTGATCAACTCATTGACGAGTGTGTGGGCAGCGAAATATATTTTTTTATGGACGGATTCTCTAGTTACAACTAGATTAATATCGCCCCGTCTGATCAACACAAGACGGCCTTCATCTGTCCATGGGGCACTTTTGCTTACAAAAAGCTCCCCTTCGGTCTCAAAAATGCCGGCGCTACTTTTCAGCATGCGATGTCTTATGCCTTCCACGATATCAGGCACATCATACAACCTTATCTGGATGACCTTCCTGCTCATTCAGCTAAGCGCGCGGACCACCCATCTCATCTTCGTGAGATTTTTCTTCGTTGTCGACACTAAAATATCCTATTAAATCCACACAAATGTGTCTTCTGCGTCGAATCTGGTCGACTTCTCGGGTTTATCGTCTCCCGAGAGGGCATCCGTTTGGATCCCCTTAAAGTCGAGGCAATTGTGAATCTTCCTCCCCCTGCTACTTTGCGGCAATTACAGAGCTTGCAGAGGAAAGCTAATTTTCTAAGACGGTTCATCCCAAACTATGCCGAAGTGGCAAAGGGTTTTACCCGGTTACTTAAGCATGACACCCCATTCCGATGGGATTCCATAGCCGAGGAGTCTTTTGCTCATCTCAAAACTCTCCTAGTTTCTGCCCCTTTGTTGCGGCCTCCAAATTATCATTGTGACTATACACTCTATTTGGCCGCTGCCGACACCACTATCGGTATGGTTTTGGTCCAGGACGACGATGATGGCATCGAACATGTCATTTATTATCTTAGTCGCAACTTACTAGATACATAGACTCGATATGCATATGTCGAGAAGTTGGCTCTCGCCGCTGTCTGCGCCGTCCAACTTTTCCGTCACTACATTCTGTTGCGTACTACCACGGTGATTTCAGATTGCAACCCCATGACCTACATTCTTTCACAAAAATTGCTGGGGGGCAAATACTCAAAGTGGATCGTAATCCTCCAAGAGTTTGACTTGGAATTTACTGCGGCCAAGTCCAAGAAATCACTCGTTTTTGCTGAACTTTTGTGCTCCCTGCCATCCGCCGCTACTTCCTCGCAGATAGAGGAGTCTATTCCAGATGAAACTCTTTTCCTTATCAGCACCCTCGATCCATGGTATGGGGACATCATTGTCTACTTGCAGATGTCCTCCTTCCGCCCCGAGACCTCGAAAGACGCTCGTTGACGGATTCGTCACCAAGCTCAACCATATCGCATAGTTGGGGACACCCTGTACCGCCTTGGTGTTGATTCGGTTATTCGCCGATGTTTAACTTTCGAAGAAGCCGAAAGAGTTCTAAATGATTGCCACTCCGGTGCTTGTGGCGGTCACATGTCTGGATATGCCACCGCACAGAAGATCCTCCGTGTTAGCTACTTCTGGCCTTCCATTTTCAAGGATTGCATTCTTGCCGTCCGTTCTTGTCACGAATGTCAGATTTACCAACGGAAGATGCGTGCGCCCGCTGCCCCGCTGCACCCTGTTGTGACCGTAGGCCCCTTTGCCAAATGGGGCATCGATTATGTGACATGTAACCCTCGCTCGGCCGGGGGGCATGGTTACATCATCGTTGCTGTAGATTACTTTACAAAATGGGCCGAGGCGATGCCCACATTGTCAGAAGACGGTCATACCGCAGCACAGTTTCTATTCAACCATGTTATTTCTCGGTTCGGGGTTCCAGAAGCCATTGTCACTGATCAAGGAAAACATTTTCGTAATCATATGATGGCCGAGTTGACAACCCAACTAGGACTTAGGCATGATAGTTCCACTCCGTACTATCCTCAGGTGAACGGTCAAGTGGAAGCCGTGAACAAGGTCTTGGTCACGATGCTTCAAAAAACTGTTGGCATGCACAAGTCTAGTTGGCATTTGATGTTGTTCTCCGCTTTGTGGGCCTACCGAACCTCCGTGAAGGACGCCACCGGTTTCACCCCTTTTCAGTTAGTATATGGACTGGAGGCAACCCTTCCCATTGAGTGTGAGATTCCTTCACTCAAATTAGCCGTCGAGTTACTCCCCAAGACTACTCCTGTAGAAGAGCGGATTCTTGGAATGACTGGACGAGGCACGTCGTCTAGCCTCCCTAGCTATCGAAGCCCAAAAGAAGCGAGTGAAAACTCACTTCGATAACTCTGTTAATCCCCGCTCTTTCATCGAGGGAGATTTAGTACTGCTCTACGATCAAGCTAACGATAAGCTGGGAGCAGGAAAACTCGAGCCAATGTGGCATGGGCCCTATATTGTGAAAAGAGTTCTACAAAAAGGTGCCTATGAGCTGATAGATTATGAAGGCAATCCCTTGGACAGGCCCTGCAATGGGCTGTATCTTAAGAAATATTATGCCTGAGTCCAGGCGCTCTCTCTTTTATTTTTTACATGCATGTGCTTTTTAATAGTGTGTTGTGTGTATGCGTTTTTATTTAATTTTTATCTTAGTGTGTCAGGCGTGATTGCCGCTTATTGTGTCTTTTTGCTTCTTGAACAGATGTCTGGATCACCTTACGTTGGTTTCGCTGATGGTGCTTCCCGCAGTACTCGCAATCTGTCATCTGCGGCATGGGTGATCTACGATCCTCATGGTGAGTTAGTAGATATTCAAGGAGTGTGTCTAGGTTGTACAACAAACAATGTGGCTGAATATAGTGCTGTAATTGAATTATTAGCCGAGGTGATTAACCTCGGAATCCGCTCATTGGTTGTAAACTTAGATTTTCAGCTTGTAGTCCACCAGCTCAACGAACGATATTCCGTCAGAGATCATCGTATTTTAAGGTTGTATTTATGTGTTAAGTTATTGGAAAGAGATTTTGATTACATTACTTATCATCACATTCCAAGAAGACTTAATGCAGTAACCGATGCATTGGCTAATTATGTATTGGACAGACATTTGCATAATATGTAAATCAACAAAGCACGAGAAGCATAAGATACAATAAAACCATATAATATATATTATTATATATATATATATATATATATATATATATATATATATATGTATATATATGTCATGTGGCGCACTAAGGCGCTCAAAAAATAAGTGTGCATGTCCAAAGTAAAGCTGACGTCCTCAGTACATCTGAGACATATGTCTCTCGAAAACATCAGTGGAAAATGAACCCTAGGCGTCTACTACGGTAGGTTATGCTCTCTGTAGCATGCCACCGCTCGTGCTACCCACCTCAAAAGGCGGTGCATCCGGGGTTCCACCCCCACTGTATGAATCTGGGAAGCTATGGGGACCTCCTCGATCCCCTGGTAATCTGGAACTCCTGCCAGTAAGCCCTCAAGGTTGTGTATCACGGTCTCCATCATGTTGCCTGCTGGAGGAGCCAGGGCCAGGACCGCAGCGCCTTGTCCCTCTCTCCGTGCCTCCGGAGCTAGACCAAGGGGTCTCGTTGGTCCCACATCTGCATATCATAGCGTTTATTAGGACATGTACATGAAAAAATTTAAAAACATTACAAAAGATAAAAAATCAAAAATAGATCAAGTGTTTTACCTCCATCGTCCCACTGCTCTCCCGCAGGCAGTGGCATGTTGGGATCACCGCGGAAATTGATACTGGCATATGGCTAGTCCTCGACGAAGATGACTTGGCGATCCAGCCACTCTCGAAAGAAAACATCCCATGACACTGAGCGGCCGCCACCTCCGCGCGGCATGACCCGGGCCCATCGAGTGGCCCTCGTCTCCCGTGGACTGTTGGGCGGATCCACAACCATATCTGCAGCTGTAAGTCGGCACCCGCTCGAACATGAGCGGAAGTAAGAGCAATCCATAGCCGAACTGTTTTTACTCTCCACGTTGATAGTTGCTCAGTTTCCTCTTCATGCTTGTCGTTGCCGCTGCTGCCCAGTTGAATACAGTGGTCTGTAGACACTCGAGAGCTAGTAATAGGTGGGCCTTTGAGGCCTCGTGATTGGCCAAACTCCCTGTTGCCCGGGTCACCATGAATATTATGGTGCGAAGGACCATGTCACCCACTGTTGGAATGCTTACCTTCCCACTCCGTGTTTTGTGCGCCTGTGGACGCACTCGGGCTATGAGCTGGTCGAGCGTCTCACCGCTGGGCTGTTGCCCCTCCAGGATGGGCATCACACCCCGGCGTGACAACCTAGTCAAAAAATAGATATCCGTGAAATCGAACTCGATGTCACGGCCTCGGATCGTAAATTTCCCATCCACTGGGTTCCAAGCTTTGATCAAGAGCTCTAGGAGGTCTGGCTATGCCCTCAGGCGTGGAGTGAGGAAAAATTTTAGCAAACCGCATGCCCGCATTGCATTTCAACATCCCGCATTGGCAAAAGCGGCCATATCTTCATTATTGTGGGCCCTCTCTTGCCACACAAATGCCATTGTGTCCTGCATGACCACAAAAAAACATTAGAATGCTAGCCATTGAAGTTTATCCATTCAAAAACTTAAAAATTAAAGCTTCGCGGCGCCAGCGCGACTGTTTTTAAAACAGCCGTGCTGATCATGGCGGCTCTTTGTTTTTTCTTGGGTTAGCGCGGAAGCACACGTGTTTTCCGCGTTGACCCGGGAGGTGGTGTGTGTAAACTAATCGATCAGTGTGGACTCGATGGGCGAATCCGTGCTGACCGAGTGCGCACCAACGCTCAAAAAATTTGGCCAAATGGCCAAATCCCATGGTGGAAATGCTTGAAAAAGGACTCAAAATGAAGCGCAGGGCGAGAGGAACCTACCTGGAATAAGCTGCCAGCTGAATGGTGTCCGCACGGGGTGGAATTCGCTCTGTCAACTTCACAGCTCCACAACGTTCTCCAAGGCTCAAAATGGTAAAATGGTAAAAAATGTTTTTTACCCCCCTATTTATGGTAAAAATTCTTAATTGACTTTATAAAAGTGGGTTTTTGTCATGTTTTACCATGGATTTAGTGCTAATGTCACTGTCTTATGCCTTTATGCATGTTTTACTATGTTTTTAGCATGTCGAATGGGTTTACACGGGTGGTTTTCTTGTGCAGGCTCTCGGAACCGGCAGGGTCACAATGGTTCTATATGCACTTGGTCCCAAAAATGTCGTCTTTAAGCTCTTTTCCGACATAAAGCAAGAAAAGATAGCTGAGCTCCCTTTCAGCTCGTCAAAAGGAACGAGAGGCGGTCACTTTTAAAGCTCTTTTTTCGACCGTTTAAATTAACAAAGATCGTCAAGTGTTTGTCGTTTCGCACCCGTTATTGGCTCTAAAACGACGTGCTTCCGATCGCTTTTTTACTTTTTCGGGTCGAAGTTACTATTTACGAAAAGTACTCCTCGATCATTCTGGTCGGGCAGTTCTTTCGAGCATCGTTTTATACTTTTTCGGGCTCGAGAGACACAACTTTACGAAAAAGGACCCCCCTGGAGTTTTC
>APFE031091243.1:5357-45707 GCA_000404065.3 Pinus taeda | reverse complement strand
GTCCAACATTGCAGAACAACTCACACCCACAGAGTTAATCCAGCTTGCATGGAACAAGCTGCAACTGATCGGATCATGGACACACAGATCAAGCACACTCGCCAGCAGAATATCCAGCTATATCGAGTTGTCAAAGCAGGACAACTCCTTCACCAAGGCAAGTGGCTCACCAGGGACCAAGTGCAGCAGAAGTTCCCTCATCTCATGGAAGAACTCAACGCAATGGGGACCATTGCTTCCTAAGGGGGGAGGAATGATCCAAGTGGATATTGGTGGCCACCCGCTAATTCGACTTGGATCCCCTCGAGTGCTTCGTGCAATTTTTTTCAGTTTCCTTAATTATAGCACAATTTACTATTTTTAGCAGTTTTTCGGGTCCTAAACTTCCGGAGCCGTTTTGAGGCCCTAAACGACGTTTTTTTTTGAGAAATCTATCGCCAGCGATTTATCTACCTAAAAATCCTATTTTTCGTCATAGTCCTCGGAGAGATCTTTCCAACGAGCTATCATGCGCGTCAAACGGAGATAAGACGACCAATTCGCGACCCCGGGAAGTTGATGTACCAACTTACCTAAAAACGGGGCCCACAATTCGGCGTTTCATCTTCTAGGGTTAGGTTTTGGAATGTGAAGGGTTTTTCCATTGTTTCTCAACAATAAATAGGCCTTCGAGCATCATTGTAACACAGTTCAGAGGCATGTAGCCATACATCTCTTCTTAGAGATAAGCTACCATCGCCCTAGCTGGTTTATTTCTATTTCCGGTTGTAAGCATATTTCAGTACTTTCCATTAATGAAATGAAACATTATTTCCGTTGCATATTTGTGTATATGGTTATCTCTATATTTTATTGCGTTCCTGTTTAAATTCGGATCAGTATTCTATTGAATTGTTTAATGAAAGATGAAGCTGACAAAGTACTCAAAGAATTTCATGCAGGCGACTGTGGTGGACATCTTTACTGGAAATCAACTGTAGATAAAATTATAAGGGTTGGATTTTATTGGCCCACTTTGTTCTCTGATGTGAAGAAATTTGTCACTTCTTGCCATAAATGTCAGATTTTTGAAGGCAAGAGGAAAGTTTTACCCCTACCCCTTAAACCTATTTCCACAGAAAAGCCTTTCCAACAATGGGGTTTAGACTTTATTGGAGAGATCCATCCTCCCTCTTCTGGCTAGCATAAATGGATCCTCACTACCACAGATTATTTCACCAAGTGGATAGAAGCCATTCCTACCAGACAAGCCAATGATACAATGATTATAGGATTCCTAGAAACCAACATACCGTCCCGATTTCGCTGTCCTGAAAAGATCATAACTCACAATGCTGTTGCTTTCAAATCCAAGAAGATGATAAGTTTTTGTCACAAATACCATATCACTTTAGGCCATTCCACAGCCTATTACCCTCAAGGTAATGGTCTAGCTGGGTTTTCCAATAAAAGCCTGATCAATATTATTATGAAATTATTGGAAGACAACAAGAAAAACTGGCACAAGAAACTTAGAAATGCACTATGGGCAGACAAATTAACTACAAAGAGATCTATTGGAACAAGCCGCTATGAGCTAGTTTATGGCATGGAGGTTGTATTTACTTCATCTTTAGGAGTCCCTGTAATGAAATTACTGCAAGAAATTCAGGTGGAACCCAACGACATTCAAAGAAGAATAAATTATACTATCCATTTGCAGTAGACCAGAGAAGAGGTATACCAAAGATCTCAAGTGTTACAAGAAAAGCTCAAGAAGATATTTGACAAGAGGACCAAGGCAGAAGATTTCTACATTGGACACAAAGTTTTAAAATGGGATTCCAGAAGAGAAGACAAAGGAAAACATGGGAAGTTTGACTTCCTATGGAAGAGACCATTTATTATCCAGGCCTTACAAGGGAACAATACGTACTTTTTAAAGAACCTGGATGGCATAGAAGTAGAAGAAGGACCAGTTAATGGTCGGATGCTAAAACACTATTTTGATCCAATTGTTTGAAGCATTCTTGCCTTATGATGTACATAATGTATATTTAGTAATATTTCAGTTTGGATTGGACAGTAGATTGCTGAAGTTGAAGCCCGAAGAGAAGGCCCTAAGCTTCATAAGTTTAACTATCATTCATATAAATAAAGCAACTAGCAGAAGGAAATTTCAGACCACAATCAAAGTTATGGAGAAGGCTGTCTAATCTGTTATTCTTGACTTTCCACCAGGGGAAGCCATCCCCAAGTGGAGCCACTGTTATGCTCCTATACTAATAGGTGTCATATTTCATGATTGACATTGATGAGCTCTAATATGTTCATGCCTTTTTGTCTGGTTGCAATAGTTATCCATATTGTCAAAAAAACAAAAAATGAAAAAAATGAAAAGAAGGGATGCCCTAGAAGAAAAATCAAAGGGAAAAAAGAATGAAATGTTCAAAAAAGTGAAAGAAATGAACCCCAAACAATAGGCCAGGAAAGTGTGCAAGTCCAAAATGCCACTACTATTCTATTTTTTGCAATAATCTGATGGTGTGCAGCTTGTTGACTTATGCCACCATTGATGAAGGGCCAAACAGCTTAATCTTGGCTAGTTCATGTCTGAATTTACTTGTTTTAGTGATAGAGAATAGAATCTATCCAAACTGTTTAATCTTGGCAGATAGGTAGAGAAGCAAAGGAGCTCAACAGTTAAGTATGAGCCCTGGATGTGATAAGTACAGATTTAGGTAGGATTGCCATGAAAAGAAAAAGAAGATGATGAGGGTTTGCCAGTTTAAATGCACCTAAAGAAAAAAGCAGAAAAAATGTTAGGAAAAGTAGGCTGGGTAGGTAGATGGTGTTGCAGAAGCATTCCTGTGATTGATTTTTTTTTCAAAAGGTGTTAATATTATCCCTATCACAAGTGCATGACAGACATTTTGATGCAGCTCAGGCGAGACAAATTTTATTACTAACTCCCCTTCATCCTTTTCCCCAGTCATTCACTAACTTCCCCCAAAGATTTTAAGATCTGCTTGATGTCCTTGAACCACTCATTCCATTTCATGAAAATTGCCTAAGTGAAACCCTATTTTACTTAGAAGGATGGCCACCTTTCTCGTATAAACCCCTTTTCTCCTGCAAAACCTAAGTTCAAAGGTATATGCAAAAGGCTCTTAAGTTAGCGCCCAATTCATTCTCATATTAATTTTTAACATCTATTATGTTTAAATCCCATATAATCAATTCCCCTTCCCGTATTATATTAATATACAAAAACCCCAGAAAACATTATTAATCCTGCCCCCGATTAAACTATAACCATATATATGTTTGTCGGGATTAAAGGTTTATCTGGAACCTTCTAATAACCTTCGCACACAAACCATGGGATAATTAACCACCCGGGTTAATTATAACCAAACTCCGCTGACCAATCAAATCTGCCCTGATACGTTTTAAAACATTGATTAATATATCGGGTCCACGCATTTAACCTCCCGCAATCTTCGCTGAGCGCCAACTGTTAGATCTGGGCCCGCTCATCCAACGGCCCACGATCATATCGCGACCCCCCCATCGGCTGCACGTTAAGTCTCGGGGAGCCGGCGGTATTGCTCTCGTACCATGGACACACGTCGCGCTCCCGTGGTGATCGCTGCCTCCCTGCCCGAAACTGCTCAACCCCAAAAGTGGTGTGGGGAGAAACCACTTACCACCCTCCGCGTCACAACAAAACATCCAATCAAGTTGACGTCAGCCATGTAATAAATGCAAAAAAGTCCCGCCAAAGACAAATTTTGTTAAAACCACGATAAAATGTCATTTTCACCATTTTTCTTTGCGAGCAGTCTTCCATGCAAATTACGTCCAGGTGATTGCACGAGTGTACAGTCCGCCACCCTGCCAGAGAAACCACAACAACACGCTCTACCATCAGTCATTTCAACCTGCAATTGCATTGTTTGTCTCAAAAATAGGTATTTACCCCAATTCATTTCCCGAACCAGTAATTTCATTTTTCCTCTGTAAATTTTACCCAAAAAAAGCCAAATTCAAGTAAAGTCAGTCCATAGCTCTCAGAGAAAGACACCCAGAACTGTTGTTTTGCCCATCTTCTCCACAAAAGCCCGAATTCCAGTTTGAAAACACAAGAACCAAACATGGAAGCTCCCGTGGCCCTCATTGTCGCACCCCTCAATGCACCTCATTGGCTAACAAAGATTTTCAAATAAAGGAGCTATCTGGTAACATGAACCATCTCCAGGCATTTTGCCGAATTAGGAATAGTTATCTAAGCAACTTTGATATTTATGGAATATGGGAATCAAATATTCCCAGGTATTATCTTCCTTCAGTCAATGTTTTCCCAGATATTATTCACCAATGCTGTGCGAACTATGACCCTGTCAGTAAAGCAGTTATAACCCCATACCAAACTGTCTTTTTTTACATAACTGCTGAATTTATCAATGAGATGTTACACTTCCATCCCACTCAACCTCTGGATCCTCTTTCCATTGGATTTTTGCTTGAGAAAGGCTCTCAATTGCCCAATTCAGAAATAACTGCATTGCTTAAATGTTTATGAAACCTGATTTCCAGCCCCAACGCCCACCTCCATATTTGCATGTCTGGTTCATTGAAATAGGAAAAATCATAATTGATATGATATCCTTCATCTTGGGATTTAATACCAGTGAATTTGTTGATGAGACCACCTTAGTTCTGTTGTCAATATTTACTCCAGGACAACCCCCAACTGTCAAGTATGACTATGCCACTTTTATTGAAAACAAAATCAATGAGAAATTCATAAATATGGATAGTAAAGGAGTCTTCCAGTACACCTCATTCATATACCACCTTCTGCTATATTATCAACCAGACATCTTTTCATTTCCCATGAGGAAATTGGATTCTAAAGGAGAGCGGAGGTTTGTGATCTTTTGGACCTCAGTCTTCCACAATGTCTGTGAATCCCCTTATACCTATTGTGAATTCATTGACCTGTTTGTACATCCAGCCTCCACTCTATTGATAGGAGCTCCTCCTCCTAGGCTCTCTGTTGATATAAAGAAGATTTTATAACTTTCCAGACAGTACATGATAGGTGATTGGTACCTCTACCAAAATCATACAGAAATCAGAATATACGGATGTGAACTCTGCCCATTCAAATTGCCTAGATATGTGCCCATGAGATTATTTGCACTGGAGTATTTTAGACAACTTATCAATGCAGATTTAACCCACTTTTTAATGCAAAGAGAAAGGCTTAGCTGAGAATAAAAAACCATTTAGGCCCTTTTGTCATCCATAAGAGGGAGGCATGGGAAGATGCTGAGAAGATATTAGGGGAATAATTTAAATTGAAGAAAAGTTTTTTGTGGGTACCTTATGACCCAAATAGTTTCATAAGTGACAGAAGTGTAAGAAACAGGATGTCAGTTTATATACATCATAGGATCCCTAAAATTGAATAGTTTGCTAATAAGGATGAGTGGGTAGAGGGCACATTAATAGAAGAAATTACTGAGCAAGAAAAGATGGAAAAAGCTATGAAAGACCTTGAAAAAACCCTTAACCTGGACTCTTTTGGACAGGTATCTTTCAAGCTCCCTCAACAAACTTGACTTGGTACATCCTCTACTGGAACATCTCAGGAACCTGTATGAGAAACCAACACAGCATTTACAGGGTTTTCTAAGGGCAAGGAACTGGCAGACACAGAGCATCTAGCAATGATTGATCAACATGGGCAAATTCCCCCAGCCCAAACCAAAGCAACAGAGATTCCTGCATTACAGAATCCTCTAAATGAGGAAAGAGGCAAGAAGAGAGACAAGGAAGATGCCACACCAATCAGTGGGCCTGTAGAGCAACCAGGGGAAAAAAGGCAAAGACTCAATCCTCTGTCAGAAGAGGAAACCTTTGAAGAAACAACGAAAAGTCTAAGAGGGGAAACGATAGCCATCCAACAGACTTCCCTGGTGGTAGAAACATCAACTAGCTCTCACGGGCAGGAGCTAGAAAGGCAACATAGTGTGGAAGTTTCATCCACTAGGCCACCAAGCGAGTAGACCTTTGACATCAAAAGGATGTTCACAGAGTTAAAGGCTAGAAGCCACCCACTAAGGCTGCAGATTTATAACTAGTATCTTAAGATGGCCCCCACAAACCAGTAAAGTTTGATGTCTACCTATGACATTAAGGAGGGCAAAATAATCATGAGTTATTTTAAGCCCAAGGTGGAGCAATCACAATCAGCAGTTGATTACATCAGGACAAATCTGGAGGTCATAGGCAAGGACATTCATCCTATGGACCAGATTGAGCTGAATAAATAGAATGGAGAAATGGTATACTCCACACTAGCTGATAAAGCTATGTTAGCTCATAAATTGCAAAACTCCTTGGAGAACACCTCTACTCAACTAGATCTGGAGAAATCCTCTTCTCTAGCTAAGGACATCAAGATAAAATCTTTGGAGGAGATTATCATTGCACTGGGACATGATCCCAAAGATGCCAAGGGCATAAAGGCACTAATGAAGAAAAAATAGGAAGACATTGTTGCCTTAAGGAAGCAACTAAAACTGCCTCCTTCCATGCATCCACAGACCGCAGAAGTTGTATAGTAGAAATACAAAGAGGAAATGATCGACATGATCATGAAACTCAATGAAAGGTTAACTAATATAGAACAGGCACTGGAGAAAGCTCTAAAAGAAAAGCAGGGAGACTCAACCTCTCAGCCACCTGAAGTAATCCCTGCAGTCACTACTGCCCCCTCCACACTTGTAACAACATTGCCTCCCACTGTTCCAGTAACCACAACAGAAATAATCACAGATACAATAACAACAACAACACCAGGTAGTAGTACTAGCATGACCACAGAGGAATTGATAAAAGCCATGGAGGAATTAAAACTCCAACTATTAGAATTGAAGCAGGTCACGAAACAATTGACAAAAGTAGAAAAAAGTTATGACAAATCCAAGATAAGTGTGGGAGAGAAAATAGGGGAGGTTAAAGCATTAGAGAACAAGGTGAGAGCATTAGAAAAGGATCTATATCTGGACAAACCTCTGGCAGAAATCAAAGGTATCTTGTGGGCCAACATCAATCAATCCCTTAGTAATATGTGGAGATATATTCAAGTCATTTATGAGTAGATTGACCTGATAGGAGCGGCCCAAGTAGAGATTCAAAAGACAAGAGCTTTATTGGGACAAATGTCTGAACAGTCTAACTGGCTAATACATTTTTTGAACACTAAGACCAGCGAAGAACTGCAAGCACTGGAAATCATAGACAGGACATGCACCATACTGGAAATCAAGAGAGTTCTGACCAAGATAAATCTAATGCAAATTTTGGAAAGGAGATGTTAGGACATGTAAGTGGAGATTAATTCTTTCACAGAAAAGTTTACAATTTTGCATAAAAAAGGTTTGCCCAGTCCTTTAAAAAGTAATGACCAGCTGATGAGACACACAAATTATGTACATACATTGAATAAATATGCTACTGATCAAGTTAATGCATCATCAAGCACTTCAGGAGAGAAGGCACTTCAATATGGCCAAGCCCTCTACGACAACTTGGAAAATTTGTTCTACATTGAGCACGAGGTGAAGCATCTGTTCACTATCCCACCTAATTTCTTCAGGTACACAGAGACTGATGAAACTTTAAGAAAACTGCAGAGACATAAGTTACCAGAACTAGAGTGGTGGCAAAATATGTTAGAAATTTTATAAACTTATCTTTGGTATCTTTGGTGAATTGAAAATTTTGGGCCATCTACCATAATGTGGTAAATAGAGTTAGAAGAGGGCCATATCAGTCAAAGTGCATCAAACAAGGATGGAGTAAATATCCGAGCAAAGCCAGAGCAGCCAGCACAGAGTATCAGTGGAAGACAACTGTACACCCACTCATAGGACCTACCTCCAACGTATCTGACAGAACGAAGCAGCCAACACAACATTAGTTATGTTTTCCCTATTATCGAGACTATTTGTCTCTATCTGTTGTAAAAAGACGATGAGTCATCACTAGATATTATCTCCATGAGATATTTTGTAAGATATTTTATGAGATATTTTTGTATAAATACCCCCCTTAACGAAGTATTTGGGGTTGGTGAGGCATTCTTAGACTTTGCTGTAATACTGAAATTTTGGAATAAAAAAGCTTTTGGAATCAACTGTTGCTAGACTCATTGGATATAGAACTGGAGTACATGGACTTGTCACAAAATTCTTGAATCAAGCAGTGGACCAATAAGTCTACTATAGGTTCTGTTTTGTAGTTTTTCTAGTTTCACTATATCACCTGTGTTTCACAATCTAAATGGTAATGATAAAGATTAATTCAGAATTTTCTTGACTACACTCTTTGTTTCATTCATTATCATTCTCTATGTTTTCTTCAGGATTAGTATAAACAATGTAACTCTTAATTGCTCTTGTTTCCTAATTCTGTCATATTGATTATTTGCTTAGGAATTCTCAACTTCTCCTTAGTAGTAATCATCCATTCTCCTGTGTTAAACACGTTGAAGGATTCTTAACTACCCTTCAACCAATTTAACTCCGTTCCATCGGATACAAATCTTTGATTTGATCCTTGTTAGACTACCTTTCTCTGTGAAACCATCCTCTGTTAAGAAACCAAATCCAAAAATCCATCCTCGTTGACTCCATTAGCCCAATGGAATGAACTTCTCAGACTTACACCTTTGTTCTATTGAATCTCACCATCCAAAATCAACACCTGAACATCATAACTAGCCTAATACCTTTCAAAAAAAAGTTAAATCATAAAGAGAGAGCCCTCTACGGATGCAGATTGGCTAGAATCTGTGTCTAAAAGATTGGTCTGTGGTTACCTCCGCCGTATTCCCTTTCTCACAACTCTAGGAACAACCTGAGTGATAACATCATTGGTGACTCCACTGGGGAACATGTATAATTTGTTTTTTACTACTATATACTTTATAAGCTACAGTCAGAGCTTGAAGTTAGTCAAATAGACTTTGAAATGCTTTTGCTTTGCAAATGGCAGAAGTAAATGAATGCTACTTCAGTCTTTCTCTGGTCTAGCATATAGATTGGACAGTTGGTTCAAATACTTGATTAGTTCCCCGTCTATAAGTCTTTAAGAAAGTTCACAATTCCCATATCCAAAGTCTCTTAAAGAAACTCTTAAAAGTTGTATTTTTATACCCATTTACATTAAACCAAAAATACACCTAGCAGCCTGGCTTCAGAAAGGATTCGCTACACCAGATCACACCGTGATCCAAACCCACCACCTATGTTTGAAAATCCTAATATGATTCCTAAAATTATTAGAAGACAAGAGATCCCAGAAAATTTTTGCTATTTCTCGACCTATATCCATATCAAAATCCTGTCCTAGGAGGTCGATTCACCTTGAGGACAAACCTTCTGCTAATTATTTTGAAAATCCTTCATTTGAAACCTTCTCCGAATCTAGATTAACCCACACAGTTCAAGATCCAACATTCATTGAAAATTGGCATCTTGAATTTCTTACTTCACATCTTGACAGACAACTGCAGAACCCCATCCCATCTGAGCTTACATCTGATAAAACACCAAATCTTCCTGTAATTATTACCCCTTCTCCAAGTTCACCATCAGCACCTTACTTTTCTCAACCTCAAGTTACCCCTTCCACTTTTCCATCCACTGTCCATATCCCTGTTGTTGTCCCTACTGCACCAGTTGTCACATATATCCCTGTTAACATGCAAACATATATGCTCCTTTGAACTTACCTGCAAATCTAGGGGCTATGCCCCAGGACTATCAAAGTAAAATCACTCCTTTTGATGGTACAAACTCATACACAGCTCAACAGCATACTAAGAAAATGACAGATTACTTTGAAATATATGAGGTTGATGATGATGATGTTAGAATGATAATTTTTGTTCAGAGTTTGACTGGAGATGTTAGAACTTGGTTTAGAGCCCTCCCTGCAAACAATATAAATGATCCACAAGCTCTTTATCATACCTTCTTGAATAGATGGGAGAAGAAGAAAGATCCTCTCCACATTTTATTAGAGTATGAAGGCTTAAAGAGAGGTCCTCAGGAAACTGTCGAAGATTACTATACCAGATTCAATAATGTCTATAATGCTATTCTTCAAAATCTTAGACCTCCTCCGGGTTTGGCCTTTATTAAATTCCCTGATGCATTTGATTCTGAAATGGAATACCAACTTAGGGAAAGAGCTCCTCGAGACCTAGAAGAAATGTAGAGTATAGCTACCAGAGTTGAGGCCAACCTGATTTCCAAACGAGCACGAGCTAGAGTTTAAAGAATGATACCTTTTAAGGAAGAACCCTCTGCTTTTGAAAAAAAATTAGATGCTATCATTAAAGGAATGGATAGACTTGGAGATAGAGTAGAAACAATTGAAAGGAAATCATCTTGGGATGGTCAACCAAGTAATGTTGGGAGAAATCCAAACTTCAGGAAAAATGAAAACCCTAATACTGGAAAGGTTGGGCCTGACCAAAATATTAGGCCCCAATTCCAAGCAAATTTTGCTGAAGCCTTAACCTCTGATGAAACACCAGAAGATACTCAAATTAACTCAATGGGTCTCAATAATGAACAACAAGTTTTCTTAATCCAAGAAGACCAAGAAGCTCACACTCTTGAAAAATTCCAAACACAATCAGGTGAGTCATTTGATTTTAGGGAGAGATATGATACAACAATTTATGGGGTCCACAAGCAATACAATCTGAGGAGTAGGAGAATAAATGTCCCTGAGACCAATAAGCAGAAAGATGCCAAGCAGCCTAACAAAATTAAAATCAATAAACCCCTTGCACAAGCCCTTCCTAGAGCCGGTCCCAACCCAAAAGATCCAACAGTTGAAGATATATCAGATAATCAAATACCCAACAGTCAAGATTCCACTTCCATTCCTTCCAAAGGAAATGTGGAAGAACCTTAAGAAATTGATTTGGAAGCAATTTCTGCCCATAACACCACTCCTAAAAAAGACAAAAACATAGAAAATACAACAGAAAAAGAGAACACCACAGTCCAAAATACAAAAATTTGAACTGAAAAACCTTTCAATCTTGAGACTGAAATAGGAAAATTAAAGATATCCATTCCATTGTTAGAATTGGCCAAACATGATGTCTATAGAAGTCAAATTAGCAAATCACTCCAAATTTCTGTGAACAAAGATTCAGTAAATATTTTTGATGACCAGCCTGAATTAATTTTTGGACCTGAGGTAAATGGAAAATCAGTAGATGGAGGTGTTCCTCCTTTCTATGTAAGTATGAACATACATGATAAAATAATTCATAATGCCATGTTTGATTCTGGTGCCTCTCACAACTTGATGCCTAAATCTGTAATGGAGAAATTGGAACTAGATATTACTAGGCCATACAAAGGCTTATTCTCTTTTGACTAAAGCCAGGTCAGGTGTCTAGGACTCATTAAAGATTTACGTGTATCCCTAGTTCAATACCCTGCTAAAACTATTCTAATGGACATAGTGGTAGTTGATATTCCACCAAAATATGGCATCTTATTGTTTAGGTCTTGGGGTGAAAAGCTTCAAGGATCACTACAGTTGGACATGTCCTATGCTACTATTTCAGTATTTGGCCAACCAAAGAAATTGTACAGAGAAACATTGATGAAATATGTGGTAAGTAGCCAGGAGAAACCCCAAAATTTCCCTATCTACTCCATGCACTCTGACATGGACTCCTTCATTCTCTACAATGCTGAAATTGATCCTCCAATTGATGTCAAAGCTCTAGCATATGAACAAGAACAAATTATAAACACGAAGTCTAGTGTTCAAATTCAAGAAATTTATGAGAATAGTGATATATCAGACAATCAAGAGAAACCAGCTGAATCTAAAGAAATATATTTTCTCATAAAGTAGATTACTGAGACTCCTAATACCAACTATGAACATGAAACCCTTTGGTACTTAGAATTTGATGGTTCAATTAACAAGTTAGGAGTAGGAGCTGGAATTTGGGTACAAAACCTAGAAAATGATCATGCTGAAAGTCATGCTTACATGTTAAACTTTAATTGCACCAATAATATGGCTGAATATGAGGCCTTGCTGCTAGGACTTAAATTGGTCAAAGTTTAGGGGCAGTCAAGATATCAGTTTTGGGAGAATTTGATTTAGTCATTCAACAAATAAAAGGAAAATTCCTCACAATTGATCCCAGACTGAGAGCTTATAGAGGAACAACAATTGACATCCTCAACACATTCCTTGAAACACAACTTGCCAAAATCTCAAGGAAACATAATTTTCATGCTCACAGCTTAGCAACATTTGCCAGCACTTGTAAATTACTGTTTGAACCTAATCATTAGTTCATAGCTGAGATTAGACACAGGCCAGCCATTCCTGATAATGTAAAAAATTGGCAAGTTTTTGACAATGATATTGAGATCAACAATTTCTTGACCCTAGGGGAAGAGTTTTCCAGCACAAATATAGACCTTGGCATTGTCAGTGAGTTTGATCAAACAAATAAAATACAAATAGACATTTCAGTAGAGAGTGCAAATCAAATGCTTCATCCAACAAAATTCACCAATAAAGAAATGCAAGATCTAAAAGAAATAGATATTGATGAGATCATTGAAGGAGAATCTGAAATTATTGATTTAAAAGATAATCATTTGCCCAAAGGATTGACTCCCTTGGAAGATTTCTTTGATTCTAATGATATCCCAAGGAAACCCAAAATGCAACCTCTAAAAGCAGACATTGAAGACTGTAACATAGGAACTGAGGAAAATCCTAAAATGATAAAATTGTACAAAACTTTGCCACTTGATAAAAAGCTTAAATATGTTGAACTGTTCAAAGAATTCCAAGATGTTTTTGCTTGGAGCTATGAAGATCTCAAATCTTATGACACCTCTATGATTCAACATATAATACCCCTAAAGGAAAATTAGAAACCATTCAAACAAAAACTCAAAAGAATTAACCCTGCACTACTTCCCTTAATTGAAAAAGAAATCAAACGAATGTATGAAGTAGGAATAATTGCTCCTATAAGGTTTTTGGAGTGGGTGTCTAATTTAATACCCACTAGGAAGAAAACAGGGGAAATCAGGTTGTGTGTTGATTTAAGGAACGTGAATAAGGTTTCTTTGAAAGACAATTACCCCTTGCCCAAAATGGACCACATTTTACAAAGGGTAGTAGGTGCCTCTAGGATTTCACTTTTGGATGGGTTCTCAAGTTTTAACCAGATTCTGGTCCATTCTGATGACCAAGAAAAAACTACTTTTACAACACCATGGGGAACTTTCAAGTATGTTAAAATGCCATTCGAACTTAAGAATGTTGCGGCAACTTTTCAACGAGCAATGGACATATATTTTGCAAAAAAAATCCATGATTTTTTGGTCATATATCTATATGACCTTACTACATTTTTCAAATCAGATCAGCAACACCTAGATCATTTGAGACAAGTGTTTCTAAAATGTAGAAAATATGGTATTTCATTAAACCTGAAGAAATCGTTATTTGGCCTAGAGGAAGGCAAACTGTTAGGCCACATCATCTCCAAGGATGGAATCAGAATTGATCTTGATAGAATACAAGCCATTCTGCAAGTACCTCACCCTCGAAATGTCAAAGAACTTCAAGCTTTCCTAGGAAAGATCAACTTTTTAAGAAGATTCATACTTAATTTGGCTGAATTAATCAGATCGTTGAACAACATGTTAAAAAAGGATTCCAAGGTTAAATGGACATTAGAAGCCAAACAAGCATTTGAAGAAGTTAAAATGGCTTTGACTAAAACACCAATCCTTACAACTCCAAAGTTTGACAGAGATTTCATGATATTTTCATTTGCATCAGAACACACCATTGCTTCTGTTTTACTACAAAAAGATGAACAAGGATGTGAAAAACCTATAGCCTTTTTTAGAAAAGAACTTAGAGATACACCTCTAAAATACCAAATTATGGAAAAACAGGCTTATGCACTTGTCAAAGCTATTAAATACTTCAGAGTTTATATATTGTACTCCCATGTAATAGCTTATGTACCAAGTGTTGTGGTCAAAGACATCCTGACTCAAGAGGGAATTGAAGGCAAATGAGGTAAATGGATAGCTAATATTTTGGAATATGACATTGAAATAAAACCTACAAAGCTTATAAAAGGGCAAGGACTGGCTAAACTCATGACTGAAACAAACTTTCAAGCCCTTGACATCAATAAATTGGATAATGAACAGGAGATGGTGACTCCATAGATCAATCAGGCCTTCTTAGAATCACCTTGGTATGATGATATAACTCATGTATTATTAAACCTACAAGCTCCTATAGGGTTATCCAGAACAAAGAAAAGGTTTTTAAAAATGAAAGCTTCAAAATTCTGAATTTTAGATAGTGCCTTATTTTGGAAAAATAATGAAGGTATTCTATTGAATTGTTTAATAAAAGATGAAGCTGACAAAGTGCTCGAAGAATTTCATGCAGGGGACTGTGGTGGACATCTTTATTGGAAATCAATTGCAGATAAAATTCTAAGGGCTGGATTTTATTGGCCCACTTTGTTCTCTGATGTGAAGAAGTTTGTCACTTCTTTCCATAAATGTCATATTTTTGAAGGCAAGAGGAAACTTTTACCCCTACCCCTTAAACCTATTTCCATAGAAAAGCCTTTCCAACAATGAGGTTTAGAATTTATTGGAGAGATCCATCCTCCCTCTTCTGGTCACCATAAATGGATTCTTACTGCCACAGATTATTTCACCAAGTGGATAGAAGCCACTCCTACTAGACAAGCCAATGATACAATGATTATAGGATTCCTAGAAACCAACATACTGTCCCGATTTGGTTGTCCTTAAAAGATCATAACTGATAATGCCGTTGCTTTCAAATCCAAGAAGATGATAAGTTTTTGTCACAAATACCATATCACTTTAGGCCATTCCACAACCTATTACCCTCAAGGTAATGGTCTAGCTGAGTCTTCTAATAAAAGCCTGATCAATATTATTAAGAAATTGTTGGAAGACAACAAGAAAAACTGGCACAAGAAACTTACAAATTCACTATGGGAAGAGAGATTAACTACAAAGAGATCCATTGGAACAAGCCCCTATGAGTTAGTTTATGGCATGGAGGCCGTATTTCCTTCATCTTTAGGAGTCCCTGTAATGAAATTACTGCAAGAAATTTAGGTGGAACCCAATGACATTCAAAGAAGAATAAATCAGAGTATCCATTTGTAGAAGACCAAAGAATAGGTATACCAGAGATCTCAAGTGTTACAAGAAAATCTCAAGAATATATTTGACAAGAGGACCAAGGTAGAAGATTTCTACATTGGACACAAAGTTTTAAAATGGGATTCCAGAAGAGAAGACAAAGGAAAACATGGGAACAATACTTACAAGGGAACAACACTTACTTTTTAAAGAACCTGGATGGCATAGAAATAGAAGAAGGACCAGTTAATGGTCAGATGCTAAAACACTATTTTGATCCAACTGTTTGAAGAATTCTTGCCTTATGATGTACATACTGTATCTTTAGTAATATTTCAGTTTGGATTGGACAATAGATTGCTAAAGTTGAAGCTCGAAGAAAAGGCCCTAAGCTTCATAAGTTTAACTGTCATACATATAAATAAAGCAACTAGCAGAAGGAAATTTCAGACCACAATCAAATTTATGGAGAAGGCTGTCTAACCTGCTGTTCTTGACATTCCACCAGGGAAAGCCATCCCCAAGTGGAGCCACTATTATGCTCCTATACTAATAGGTGTCATATTTCATGATTGACATTGATGAGCTCTATATGTTCATGCTTTTTTGTCTGGTTCCAAAGGTTTTCCATATTGTCAAAAAAAAAATAAAAAATTAAAAATGAAAAGAGGGTATGCCCTAGAAGAAAAATCAAAGGGAAAAAAGAATGAAATGGTAAAAAAAGTGAAAGAAATGAACCCCAAACAATAGGCCAGGAAAGTGTGCAAGTCCAAAATGCCACTAATATTCTATTTTTTTCAATAATCTGATGGTGTGCAACTTGTTGACTTATGCCACCATTGATGAAGGGCCAAACAACTTAATCTTGGCTAGTTCATGTCTGAATTTACTTGTTTTAGTGATAGAGAATAGAATCTGTCCAAACTGTTCAATCTTGGTAGATAGGCAGAGAAGAAAAGGAGCCCAACAGTTAAATCTGAGCCCTGGATGTGATAAGTACAGATTTAGGTAGGATTACCATGAAAAGAAAAAGAAGATGATGAGGGTTTGCTAGTTTAAATGCACCCAAAGAAAAAAGAAGAAAAAATGTTAGGCAAAGTAGGCTGGGTAGGTAGATGGTGTTGTAGAAGCATTCTTGTGATTGATTTTTTTTCAAAAGTTGTTAATCTTATTCCTATCACGAGTGCATGACAGACATTTTGATGTAGCTCAGGTGAGACATATTTTATTACTAACTCCCCTTCATCCTTTTCCCTAGTCATTCATTAACTTCCCCCAAAGATATTAAGATCTGCTTAATATCCTTGAACCACTCATTCCATTTCATGAAAATTTCCTAAGTAAAACCCTATTTTACTTAGGAGGATGGCCACCTCTCTCGTATAAACCCATTTTCTCCTGCAAAACCTAAGTTCAAAGGTATATGAAAAAGGCTCTTAAATTAGTGTCCAATTCATTCTCATATTAATTTTTAACATCTATTATGTTTAAATCCCATATAATCAATTCCCTTTCCCGTATTATATTAATATACAAAAACCCCAAAAAACATTATTAATCCTGCCCCCGGTTAAACTATAACCATATATATGTCCATCGGGACTAAAGGTTTATCTGGAACCTTTTAATAACCTTCGCACGCAAACCATGGGATAATTAACCACCCGGGTTAATTATAACAAAACTCCACTGACCAATCAAATCCACCCTGATACGTTTTAAAACATTGATTAATATATTGGGTCCACGCATTTAACCTCCCGCAATCTCCACTGAGTGCCAACCGTTAGATCTGGGCCCGCTCATCCAATGGCCCACGATCATTTTGCGAGCCCCCCCATCGGCCGCACGTTATGTCCCGGGGAGCCGAAGGTATTACTCCCGTACTGTGGACAGGCATTGTGCTCCTGCGGTGATCGCTGCCTCCCCGCCCAAAACCGCCCGACCCCAAAAGTGGTGCGGGGGGAATTTGCTTACAACCCTCTGCATCACAACAAAACATCCAATCAAGCTGACATCAACCATGCAATAAATGCCAAAATCCCTTCCAAAGCCATTTTTTTTTAAAACCACGATAAAATGTCATTTTCGCCATTTTTCTCTACGAGCAGTCTTCCATGCAAATTACGTCCGGGTGATTGCACAAGCATACAGTCCGCCACCATGCCAAAGAAACTACAACAACGCGCTCTACCGTCAGTCATTTCAACCTGCAATTGCATTGTTCATCTCAAAAACAGTTATTTACCCCAATTCGTTTCCCAAATCAGTAATTTCATTTTTCCTCTGTACATTTTACCGAAAAGAGCCAAATTCAAGTAAAGTCAGTCCGTAGCTCCCAGAGAAAGACACCCAGAACTGCTGTTTTGCCCATATTCTCCACAAAAGCCCGACTTCCAGTTTGAAAACACAAGAACCAAACATGGAAGCTCCCGTGGCCCTCAATGTCATGCCCCTCAATGCACCTCATCTAGACAAGATTATTTACCCTTGGCTGACAAATATTTTGAAATAAAGGAGTTATCTGGTGACATGAAACATCTCCAGGCATTTTATTGAATTAGGAATAGTTATATAAGATACTCTGATATTTATGAAATGTGGGAATCTAATCTTCCCAGGTATTACTTCCCTTAGTCAATGTTTTCCCAAATATTATTCACCAATGCTGTGCCAACTATGACCCTGCCAGAAGCAGTTATAACCCCACACCAAACTGTCCTTTTTTACATAACTGCTGAATCTATCAATGAGATGTTACACTCCCATCCCACTCAGCCTCTGGCTCCTCTTTCCATGGGATTTTTTCTTTAGCAAGGCTCTCAATTACCCAATTTAGAAAGAACCCGTATTGCTCAAATGTTCATGAAACCTAATTGCCAGCCCCAATGCCCACATCCATATTTGCATGTCTGGTTCACTGAAATAGGAAAACTCATAATTGATATGATATCCTTCATATTGGGATTTAAAACTAGTGAATTTGTTGATGAGACCACTTAGTTCTGTTGTTAATATTTACTCCAGGACAGGCCCCAACTGTCAAGTATGACTATGCCACTTTTATTGCCAACAAAATCAATGAGCAATTCATAAATCTGGATAGAGAAGGAGTCTTCAAGTACACCTCATTCATACACCACCTTCTGCTATATTATCAGTGAGACAGTTTTTCATTTCCCATGAGGAAATTGGATTCCAAAGGAGAGCGGAGGTCTGTGATCTTTTGGACCTTAGTCTTCCATAATGTCTATGAATCCCCTTATACCTATTGTGAATTCATTGACTTGTTTGTACATCTAACCTCCACTCTATTGATAGGAGCTCCTCCTCCTAGGCTCTCTGGTGATATAAAGAAGATTTTACAACTTTCGAGATAGTACATGATAGGTGATTGGTACCTCTACCAAAATCATACAGAAATTAGAATATACGGATGTGAACTCTGCCCATTCAAATTGCCTAGATATGTGCCCATGAGATTATTTGCACTGGAGTATTTCAGACAGCTTATCAATGCATATTTAACCCACTTTTGTAATGCAAAGAAAAAGGCTTAGCTGAGAATAAAAAACCAGTTAGGCCCTTTTGTCATCCATAAGAGGGAGGCATGGTAAGATGCTGAGAAGATATTAGGGGAACAACTTAAATTGAAGAAAAGTTTTTGGTGGGTACCTTATGACCCAAATAGTTTCATAAGTGACAGAAGGGTAAGAAACAGGCCGTCAATTTATATACATCATAGGATCCCTGAAATTGAACAATTTTCTAATCAGGATGAGTGGGTAGAGGGTATATTAATAGAATAAATTACTGAGCAAGAAAATATGGAAAAAGCTATGAAAGACCTTGAAAAACCCTTAACCTGGACTCTTTTGGATAGGTATCTTTCAAGCTCCCTCAACAAATAGGAGTTGGTACATCCTCTGCTGGAACTTCTCAGCAGCCTGTACAAGAAACCAGCACACCAGTTATAGGGTCTTCTAAGGGCAAGGAAGTGGCAAATACAGAGCATCTAGTAATGACTGATCAGCGTGGGAAAATTCCCCTAGCACAAACCAAAGCAGTAGATATTCCTGCAGTACATACTGCTCTAAATGAGGAAATAGGCAAGAAGAGAGACAGGGAATATGCCACATCGATTAGTGGGTCTGCAGAGCAACCAGGGGAAAAAAGGCAAAGACTCAATCCTCTGTCAGAAGAGGAAACCTTTGAAGAAACAACGAAAAGTCTAAGAGGGGAAAAGATAGCCATCCAACAGACTTCCCTGGTGGTAGAAACATCAACTAGCTCTCACGGGCAGGAGCTAGAAAGGCAACATAGTGTGGAAGTTTCATCCACTAGGCCACCAAGCGAGTAGACCTTTGACATCAAAAGGATGTTCACAGAGTTAAAGGCTAGAAGCCACCCACTAAGGCTGCAGATTTATAACTAGTATCTTAAGATGGCCCCCACAAACCAGTAAAGTTTGATGTCTACCTATGACATTAAGGAGGCCAAAATGATCATGAGTTATTTTAAGCCTAAGGTGCAACAACCACAATTAACAGCTGATTACATTAGGACAAATCTAGAGGTCATAGCCAAGGAAATTCATCCTATGGACCAGATTGAGCTGCATAAACAGACTGGAGAAATGGTATACTCTACACTAGAATATAAAGCTATGTTAGCTCATAAATTGCAAAACTCCTTGGAGAACACCTCTGCTCAACTAGATCTAGAGAAATCCTCTTCTCTATCCAAGGACAACAGGATAAAATCTTTGGAGGAGATTATCATTGAACTAGGACATGATCCCAAAGATTCCAAGGGCATAAAGGCACTAATGAAGAAAAAAGAGGAAGACATTGTTGCCTTAAGGAAGCAACTAAAACTGCCTCCTTCCATGCATCCACAGACCGCAGAAGTTGTATAGTAGAAATACGAAGAGGAAATGATGCACCTACTCATGAAACTCAATGAAAGGTTAACTGATATAGAACAGGAATTGAAGAAAGCTCTAAAAGAAAAGCAGGGAGACTCAACCTCCCAGCCACCTGAAGTAATCCCTGTAGTCACTACTTCCCCCTCCACACTTGTAATAGCATTGCCTCCCACTGTTCCAGTAACCACAACAGAAATAATCATAGATACAACAACAGCAACAACACTAGGTAGGAGTACTAGCATGACCACATAGGAATTAATAAAAGCCATGGAGGAATTAAAACTCCAAGTATCAGAATTGAAGCAGGTTAAGGAACAATTGACAAAAGTAGAAAAAAGTTATGACACATCCAAGATAAGTGTGGCAGAGAAAATAAGCGAGGTTAAAGCATTAGAGAACAAGGTGAGAGCATTAGAAAATGATCTCTCTCTGGACAAACCTCTGGCCGAAATCAAAGGTACCTTGTGGGCCAACATTAATCAATCCCTTAGTAATATGTGGAGATCTATTCAAGTCATTTATGAGTAGATTGACCTGATAGGAGCAAGCCAAGTAGAGATTCAAAAGACAAGAGCTTTATTGGGACAGATCCCTGAACAAGCTAACCAGCTAATACATTTTTTGAACACTAAGACCAGCAAAGAATTGCAAGCACTGGAAATCATAGACAGGACAGGCCCCATATTGGAAATCAAGAGAGTTCTAACGAAGAGAACTCTAATACAAAATTTGGAAAGGAGATGTTAGGACATGCAAGTGGAGATTAATTCTTTCACAGAAAAGTTTACAGTTTTGCATAAAGAAGGTTTGTCCAGTCCTTTAACAAGTAGTGACCGGCTGATGAGACACATAGATTATGTACATACATTGAATAAATATGCTACTAATCAAGTTAATGCATCATCAAGCACTTCAAAAGAGAAGGAAATTCCATCTGTCCAAGCCCTCTATGACAGCTTGGAAAATTTGTTCTACATTGAGCACGAGGTGAAGCATCTGTTCACTATCCCACCTAATTTCTTCAGGTATACAAAGACTGATGAAACTTTAAGAAAACTGCAGAGACATAAGTTACCAGAACCAGAGTGGTGGCAAAATATGTTAGAAATTTTATAAACTTATCTTTGGTATCTTTGGTGAATTGGGCCATCTACCATAATGCGGTAAACAGAGTTAAAAGAGGGTCATATCAGTCAATGTGTATCAGACCAGTCAAACCAAGATGGAGTAAATATCTAAGAAGAGCTAGAGAAGCCAACACAGAGTATTAGTGGAATAAAGTTGTACACCCACTCATAGGGCCTACCTCTAGCGTATCTGACAGGATGAAGCAACCAACACAACATCAGTTATGTTTTACTTGTTATCGAGACTATTTGTCTCTGTCTGTTGTAAAAAGATGATGAGTCATCACTAGATATTATCTCCATGAGATATTTTGTAAGATATCTTATGATATATTTTTGTATAAATAGCCCCCTTAACGAATTATTTGGGGTTGGTGAGGCATTCTTAGAATTTGCTGTAATACTGAAATTTTGGAATAAAAAAGCTTTTGGAATCAACTGTTGCTGGACTCACTGGATGTAGAACTGGAGTAGATGAACTTGTCACAAAATTCTTGAATCAAGCAGTGGACCAATAAGTCTCCTATACCTTCTGTTTTGTAGTTTTTCTAGTTTCACTATATCACCTGTGTTTCACAATCTAAATGGTAATGATAAAGATTAATTCAGAATTTGCTTGACTGCACTCTGTGTTTCATTCATTATCATTCTCTGTGTTTTCTTCAGGATTAGTATAAACAATGTAACTCTTAATTGCTCCTGTTTCCTAATTCTCTCATATTGATTATTTGCTTAGGAATTCTCAACTGCTCCTTAGTAGTAATCATCAATTCTCCTATGATAAACATGTTGAAGGATTCTTAACTGCCCTTCAACCAATTTAAGTCCATTCCATTCGATACAAATCTTTGATTTGATCCCTGTTAGACTACCTTGCTCTGTGAAACCATCCTCTGTTAAGAAACCAAATCTAGAAATCGATCCTCGTTGACTCCATTAGCCCAATGGACTGAACTTCTCAGACTTACACCTCTGTTCTATTGAATCTCACCATCCAAAATCAAACAAAACACCTGAACATCATAACTAGTCTAATAATTTTCAAAAGAAAGTTAAGTCATAAAGAGAGAGCCCTCTTCGGATGCAGATTGGCTAGAATCTGTGTCTAAAAGATTGGTCTGTTGTTACCTCAGCCGTATTCCCTTTCTTACAACTCTGGGAACAACCTGAGTGATTACAATATTGAGCAGTGTTAGTGGAAAAAAAACTTGCTACCTTCACGGAAGAGAACTTTTAGGAGATGTATCACTTGTCGCAACTAGTGAACAAAATGGATGTACTCTTTACCAATCCTAGCAATAATGCGAAATCAAGAGACATCTTAAAGAGCTGGGTAAGAGAGCCATCTAAGTTTAGGATGACACCCAATCAGGTATACAAGAAAAAGAAACTGTGGAAGGTGTATCAATTCTTGGTTATCTTCGCATGCCACTTATATGGTCAAGAGAGTACAGAGACCTTCCTGTAGAGTTGGGTGATTGTGTTGGATTAGCTAGAAAATGAAGGAAGACCTTTCAATTGGTCTGACTTGTTGTCTCTCCAGTTGAAGGGACAAGTAACAAATGTGCAACATCTGCCCAAGGGTCAACAAGTAAAGCTCTTTATGTCTGCATACATTCTTGATGCAATAAGTACCTGTCAATAATTCCTTGGCTTGGGTTGGGCATGGACACCTTTAGAAACCTATGTGAACATCTATTGCAGGTTATTCCCGAGTGCAATTTCTGTGGAGTTATACTACAACTATCAGTCGACTTCGTCAACCCGATGTATAGAATGATCTTTGAGCAGGATTTGCCTTGCATGTCATAGGAAGTGATGGAGGCATTGGTTAACATAGCAGATTGGTATGCCTGACCCCTTGGCACCTTCATCCAGATGTGCAATGTGGAGAAGGCTCCGCATGTGTTAATGAAGTTTTCCATGGACAAGTTGTTCATGCAAGAGATTGGATACCACATCTTGATAAGGTTATTAGTGAGACTGGATAGGAAGAAGGAGACACCTTGGCCCACTCTTCCTTTGTGGATTGGGTTATATGAGTTCCAGAGTTTCAAGCATGCTGAGGCCGAGATGGAGTAATTCAAGAGGTTCACCTTCGACATTAGAAGTTTCAATCCATATGACCTGCATTGCTTAGTGAAGGACCACTATGCGAGAGTGTATCATCCTTGGATCCACGAGGCATGTCATTGGCCTAAGGAAGACCCATGGAGATATTTCTACAACTACTCGAGGCTCAATGAACCAGTCATAGTGGTTGTAGAATGGTTAGTAGTACATAAGGCAACAACATCTCAGAGAGCAGTAACGTCAACAACATCAGAGGGAAGCAAGCCTATGCATGAAAAAGGTAAAAGGAAGATTGTTGACAGCACAGAGGTGGAGAAAATTTACAAGTTCAAGGAAGATCCACTTGTAGTAAGAGAATCTTTGGAGATTTAAGCAAAGAAGCGACAATGCAACATAAGGATTGCACAATGACAGAGGGAGAAGCAAAAACTAGAGGAGGTAGATAAGTTCCAGGAGATAAAGCAACAACTAAGGGAAGAAAAGGAGCTGTGCAAAATGGATAAGGAAGTGCAGCAAGAACAGGAACAACAGGAAGCACAATGTGCACACATTGATGAAATTGTGTAAAGACAATTTATTGAATCAAAATAGCTAGAATATAGAAAACAAGGTGATCAGCTCCAGGAGTAGGACTTTGCTCAAGATATTGAATAGATGTTGGAGTAGTTGGACACAGATGTGGTACAAATAGAGTAGTTTTAGTATATAGACCTCATGCCCAAGGACACAGAGGTTACTCCATAGGCTTCACTAGATCTGGGAGAAGAGAAAGTCCCAAGTGATCAAGGAGACAGTCAAATCCTTGAAGACAATCTAGAAGCAGATGTGCACAACATATCTTTGATGAGTCACAACATAGAGTTGTGCAATCATGTAAAGTGCCCACTGTGGATTTCCATGCATCTCCTCCCCATTTTCAAGAATGAGTGATCATGTCTAATGTGCGTAGACATCCAGCTACATTGGCCGATGTTACAATGAGTGATTCTTGATAGCTGAGAATGAGCGCATGGCTAAGGAATTACAAAGCAAAGAGAAGAGCAAGCTACAACATATGCCAAACCATAGTGGAGGAAAGCGATACTTGATGAACTATCATCTCTTGAGATAACCATGCGGAATCTGTACTTCAGGTTTGTCACCATGCACAAGTTAGTTTTCCATCTTAATGGTTGGTAGCAGTGTTGTGCTAGGAGAGAACACATCTTGACTGACATACACATTGTTGATGAATGTCTTTCGGATTAATCACATCATTAGGATTCGGTCGATGTTTAAAACCAACTAATGTGGTTTATTGTTAGGACAAGGTTCGGAACGTCAACAAAATCATGAGGTTGAACCACATTAGTTGGTTCAAAAGTCAATCAAATCCTAATGATGTGAATAATCCGAAAGACTTTCATCTACAATATGGATCACAAAAGTCTCAAATCTAATATACACATTGTTTTCGATCACATGAAGATATGGACAATGAGGTAGAAGGAGCCTCATTGTAGTTGCCAAAGGTGATGAAGCCAAAGCCAGTGGAGTTGAAGGCATGCATCTAGAGCCAGATTTGGAACTATGAGGAACTCCCACAACTCATAACCAGCTCACAGGCTTCACATGCACGAGTGTTGAAGAGCATGGATGTCATTCTACACATGCATGTGATCCCATACATTGGTACACTCACCAAGGCGAAAAAAAATGAAGTCCAATTGGAGCTAGACATGTACTTCAAGCAGTTGATGTGGATAGCGACTAGTGTAGATTTGCAAATGAGTGCAGACACTATGCATAGGTATGCCACTGGTCTGGATGCACTCAAGACCATGATGAACATGCTACAGGACGAGTTGGATAGAGGTGCCAGATCAGTGTACCTAGATGCTACGGAGGCGAAAGTTCGCTATCAGCAGGTTGTCACCACGGAGTATGCAGACACCATAGTAGACTAACAAACTTGGCATCAGTTCTTCACTAGCGATCACTAAGAGAATGTCAACGAATTAGTCTTCCCATAGCTATCTAAGTCTCAGTGATGTCTTGTATGGCTTACTCAAGCCCATTTTTGTCTCACATGGGTACATGTGCAAATTGTGTTGTAAACATGTTGTAAAGTGAAATACCAAGTGTCAATTGTAGAATGTAAACAATCATGTGTAATTTTAATAGTCATGAGGGTATTTCAAGAGTCAAAAAGGGTAATGTCAAGGGTCATCCCACCCCTTGCTATATATAGAACCTCATAACTCATTGTACAAGATTTTTGGAGCCAAGCTTTTGATAGGTACAACTTAGAGAAATATTGGAGTTTGTTGTAATGAGCCTTGGCTTCTCCATTGTCCAAAATGAGTACATCTCTTTGGAGGAGCAGGCGGCAGTGAATGTAACATTCCACTATTGGGGCTAGTGGTTTCCATGGTTGTATGTATGATTGGATATTTCACTCTTTTAATATAACAGAGCCAACACATTTCATGCATGTATTGTTATTGTAGTTCAACTATTTTGGTTACTCTAACAATGTATGTAGTTGTAACTTACGCATGTATGTATGGACTATTTAGTATATCTTTGTATGAATCTTATCAAAGCATGTTGTTGGTTTAACTCATCACTTTGGATTTTCAACTATTTTTCTTTCCATCTTGTGATGTCTTTCAGGTCGTGTGTTCCATTTCAAGTTGTGTACCATTATAGGCATCTAAGGGGCGCACTATTCTCCCCTTCCATGTGTTAGAGACTTTCCATGCATCTTCCCTGACTTGCTGTAAGGTCACACCCTTGCTTCAAACAAGGACATCTTGCTTACCTCTGCGCGCAATTGCTGTCAAGGCGATATCGTACTACCCACTGTTGGGACTCCTACTCCAAATGGTCTGAGGTCTAGTTGGGACTTTTTACCGGGGAGATCACCCAACATGTTGGTGGGTCCAACATTGTCAACACACATATAGAAGAATGTTTCATCAGTGATGTTAGGATATTTTCTAGTCAATGATGTTGCCTAAATGATCCTCATAAAAGTACCAAGTCATATAGGTGCAACAGTTGTACTACATAAACTCATGTGTCAATATATAAGACGTTGATGTGAAAACTGCAACATGTAAAGCTGAGATGTGTCAGTAGCCGAAAACTGAAGGAGCTGTCAAGTGAGCGATGATGCTGATACAACTTGAGGTCTTCACCAACTATAGATGGTCCATTTCTACACTATGGGAATAAATTAGCTAAATTCAACCATGTGATAAATTGTTTGATTGTTGGTCATTGATTTATATAGTTAACAAACACGAGACAACTCACCAATAATGATAATGAGTGTTAAGGTACCCCACTACAATCTAACAAGTGTGAATAGATGTGTTGAAGTCGAATAGTTGAAATAATATATCAACCAGAAGAAATTAATGTATGTTTTAACCCTATACAGAAATTACCTGCATACGAATTCTAAAACACAGAAAATAAACAATGCGAGAGCATAACACATAAACACATATACACAGAGATTTCCTCTGGATCCCAAAACTAGGACTACTAGCTTGCTTTTTTATTATGTTCCTTTCAATGTTACAATACATATTTATACATGCCAAAGCATCCAATACCATGGACCGAAAACCATCATGCCCAAAACCATGGACCAAAAAACATCGTGTCAAAAACCATGTGCGAAAAACATGCAGAAAATCATAGGTAGGTCTGCCCAACCTAATATAGGATCCAAAAACAAAATTTTTCTGGGCACTGCCTCCGACCCCATAGAGTGGGGTTACCTACATACCTCAAACCCCTTATGACTCCCCTTGCTACGTAATCGGTGCAAATAAGGGGGGGGCACTCTGTTCCTCCTCTCACCCTCGGTTAACTACGTGGGCTAGTCCTGGAAAGAATATAACACAACCTAACATTCTCCCACTTGTCGTTTTCTTTCCACAGGGGGCCACAGGAGAGCTTCATCACTTATCCAACCCTACAATGCCCATTGTTTCTCTACACCAAGAGAACTTCTTAGAGCTCAAAGATTTTGTCAATGCATCTGTAGTATTCTTCAAAGTGTCCACCTTTACCAACAACACCCTTTTGTCTTCTATCATATCCCTCACAAAGTGATACTGAACATCAATGTGTTTGGTATTTGAATGATATGTAGGGTTCTTTGCCAAGAAAATTGCACTTTGCATGTCACAGTCTATCCTTATAGCTCCCTGTACTAACCCCATTCTTGAACATAGTCTTCGCAACCAAAATGCTTCCTTGCATGCATGAGTGGCTGCCATGTATTCTGCCTCTGTAGTTGATAGTGCCACTACAGATTGTTTCTTACTCATCCAACTAACTACACCTCCAAATAGGTTAAACACATACCCACTTGTAGATCTTCTCTAATCCATATCTCCAGCCCAGTCTGCATCAACAAAGCCATGAGTATTCAACACTTTGTCCAATCCTAGTCTTCCTTGGTAGCACAAACCGTAATCAATAGTGCCACACAAATACCTAAAAACTCATTTCACTGCTGTCCAGTGCTCCTTCCTTGGTTTTGACATAAACCTGCTCAATACTCCCACTGCATGTGCAATGTCTGGTCTAGTATAGACCATCGCATACATCAGGCTACCAACTACACTTACACATGGAACACGGGACATGTCCTCTTCCTCTTATTGTATTGTGGGACACTTTTCAATAGATAACTTTACACATACAGGAATAGGAACCTTCACTGATTTTCTATCCTTCTCATTAAACCTCTGCAATATTGTCTTGACATACTTCTTCTGGTTTAAACATAGCTTCCTCTTTATCTGATCTCTTTTAATTTCCATGCCCAAAATATAGTTTGCAACACCAAGATCTTTCATGTCGAATTTGGAGGAAACATGGGTCTTCAAATCCTGGAATATTTCTTTGTCATTTCCAACTAGCAACATATCATCCACATACAAGACCAGATAAATAAGACAGACACCAATTAATTTAAAATACACACAGTGATTTCTTTGCTTTTGGTGAAGCCAGGTCCCCATATAAATGTATCAAATTTTTGATACCACATCCTTGGTGACTATTTTAACCCATACAAAGACTTATTTAACTTTCATACCGGTTCTTTCTTACCCTTCACCTCAAAGCCTTCAGGTTGCTTCATGTAGATCTCCTCTTCCATATCCTCGTGAAGAAATGATGTATTCACATCCATCTGTTCTACCTCAAAATCAAAAGTAGCAACAACATATAAAAGAAATCTAATAGAAGTTACCTTGGCAATAGGAGAAAAAATATCACCAAAGTCAATTCCTGACACCTGGGAATAACCTTTTGCTACCAACCAAGCTTTGTATTTCTCCACCTTTCCTTATGCATTTGTTTTATTCTTGAATAGCCTTTTGCTACCAATGGGTTTCCTTCCAGCCGAAAACTCCACCAGATCCTAAGCCTCATTTTTGTGCAAAGATGCCATTTCATTAACCATGGCCTCTTTCCAGAGTTTTCCATGCTCTAAATCTACTACTTCCTTCACAGTTCTGGGATCATCATCAGTAATAGATAAAGAAAAATTCAAACAAAAATCAGATGGACTATACATTTCTGGCTTCCTTCTGTCTTGAATTGAGCTTCTCACACCCAGATTTTGTGGCTCTTCATCTTCTGATACCTCCTTTGCTGTAGAGTCTGATTCTTCCTCCTTTAGCTCAAACTTTATCTTCTCAGATTACTTTGGTTGGACTTCATGTTTCATAACATCTTTCACCTCTCTGAACACCACATCTCAGCTGTAAACAACCCTCCTTGTTACTAGGTTCTAAAGCTTATAACCCTTTAAACCATCCTTATACCCAATAAAGATGCACTTTTCAGATTTACTGTCTAACTTGGTTCGTTTCTCCTTTGGAACATGTACATATTCATCTCATCCAAATAACCTCAGATGTGAAAGAGAGGGTTTCTTACTAATCCATACCTTTTGTGGAGTCTTATCCTTCAACATTGATGAAGGTGATCTGTTCACCAAGTAACATGCTATCTCCACCACCTTTGCCCAGAATTCCTGTCCTAACCCGACATCATTGAGCAGGCTTCTTGCCCTTTCCATCAATGTCTTGTTCATTATTTCTGCAACTCCATTTTGTTGAGGTGTATATGGAGTAGTCTTCTGTCATGCTATACCATACTCCTTACAAAATTCTTCAAATTTCTTACTACAGAACTCTCCACCGTTATCTGTCCTCAGCACCTTTCTCTTCTTCTCTGTTTGGTTTTCCACCATAGCCTTAAATTCTTTAAACCTATCACAGACTTCAAATTTCTTCTTAAGGAAACATATCCATGTATTCCTGGAGAAGTTATCTATAAATGATACATAGTACATAGACTTACCCAGTGATGGAACCTTCACAGGTCCAAACACATCATTGTGCACAAGTTCTAATATCTATTTCACCCTCTTACCACCAGAGGGGAAACTCACCCAATTCTACTTCGCATATACACAATTTTCACAGAAATCAAAATCCAGAGAGCTATTACCGAGTCTCCATCTTTCATCCTCTAGTTATAAAACTTTTTCTGTAGGAACATTTTATTCACTAGAGACTTAGATTGGTACAATGTCCCTAACTTGTCCCACAAAGCCTTCAATGTAGCTTCGCCTGATACCTTCAACAATATTGAATTTGCGACACACAATAACATTGTGCTCTTTGCCTTCCAATCCAACTTATTCCATTCTTCATCGGACACTCCCATTGGTTTAGTACCCAGATCTACTGTGATACATTGATCTATATCCACCAACAAATCCTCCATCTTGAGTTTCCACAACTCAAAAATCTGGCCATTAATTTCTTGATCTCTATATTTCCACTGCTTCCCATCTTCTTTCACCACTAGAATCGATCTCGTAGATTTCCCACTTAACAAGGTCTACCATAGACCTAAGTGAAACCCCTTAGCAACAAAGTCATCCCCTTGAAGCCAAAAACAACTCTGATACCAAATATAGGTTTTAACCCTATACATAAATTGCCTGCATATGAATTCTAAAACATAGAAAATAAACAATGCAAGAGAATAACACATAAAACACATATACATAGAGATTTTCCCCTGGATCCCAAAACCAGGAGTACCAGCTTGACTTTTTATTATGTTCCTTTCAATGTTACAATACATATTTATACATGTTGAAGCATTCAATACCATGGAAGGAAAACCATCTTCTCCAAAACGATGCGTGAAGAACATGCACAAAACCATAGGTAGGTCTGCCCAACCTAATATAGGGCCCAAAAACAAAATTATCAGGAGATCTACCACAATCCACTGATCTTTATCCACCAACAGATCCTCCATATTGAGTTTCCACAACTCAAAATTCTGACCATTAAATTTCTCGATCTCTATATTTCCACTGCTCGCCATATTCTTTCACCATAAGAATCAATCTCGTAGATCTCCCACTGAACAAGGTCTAGGCCTCAGTGAAACCCCTCAGAAACAAAGGCATCCCCTTAAAGCCAAAAACATCTCTGATACCAAATGCAGGTTTTAACCCTGTACAAAATTACCTGCATATGAATTCTAAAACACAGAAAATAAACAATGCGAGAGCATAACACATAAAACACATATACACAGATATTTCTCCCTGGATCCCAAAACCAAGACTACCAACTTGATTTTTTATTATCTTCCTTTCAATGTTATAATACATATTTATACATGCCGAAGCATCTAATACCATGGACCGAAAAACATGCACAAAACCATAGGTAGGTCTGCCCATCCTAATATAGGGTCCAAAACAAAATTTTCCAGGGATCTACCATGATCCATTGGTCTTTGTCCAACAATAGATCCTCCATATTGAGTTTCCACAACTCAAAACTCTTGACCATTAAATTTCTCGATCTCTATCTTTCCACTACTCACCATCTTCTTTCACCACCAGAATCGATCTCATAGATCTCCCACTAAACAGGGTCTACCACAGGCCCGAGTGAAACCCCTCAGCAACAAAGGCATCCCATTGAAGCCAAAAATAGTTTTGATACCAAATGTAGGTTTTAACCCTATACAGAAATTATCTGCATATGAATTCTAAAACACAAAAAATAAATAATGGGAGAGCACAACACATAAAACACATATACACAGAAATTTTCCCTTGGATCCACAAACTGGGACTACCAGCTTGATTTTTTATTATGTTCCTTTCAATGTTACAATACATATTTATACATGATGAAGCATACAATACCATGGACCGAAAACCACCGCATCCAAAACCATGGACCGAAAACCATCGCGCCAAAACCATGGACCGAAAACCATGGCATCCAAAACCATGTGCGAAAAACATGCACAAAAATATAGGTAGGTCTGCCCAACCTAATATAGGGTCCAAAAACAAAATTTATGAGGGTAGTGCCTCGAAACCCATTGAGTGGGGTTACTTGCATCCCTCAAACCCCCTGTGACTCCCCCTGCTACGTAATCGGCACAATGAAAGGGGGGGCTCTTCCCCCTCTCTAACCACCCGGTTAACTACATGGGCTAGTCGTGGAAAGAATATAACACAACCCAACAATTAATGTATTCTCACTATCAATAATGAAGAAGTTTACCATTGTTGACTGCAAACCCTAAGGTACTGAACAAGGAATCTAGTCCTTGTTTCTAGAGAAATGATTTGGAGTCAATGGGAAGAGATACGCTGGAAGGAAGGCATTAAGGAATCCCACGTCAATCAACATGAGTGTAACCTTCAAGCCAATAGTTTGGAAGAACTCGGATGAAGAGAGATGAAGTAACCATTATGAAGTACATTTCTAACATAAACAAGATATAGCTAATTCACGACATAAATCCTCTAAACCAACCAGTACTGAAAGTTGCAACAAAGGCGAGGAATCCACCAATAGTGTCAAATGGAAACCAAGGTATTGCATGAATCCTAATGTGTGATAATGTAAGCTTACATTGAAAACAAAGGAATCTACTCAGCCAAAGACCCATAATTTTGATCGATGTTGTGCACAAGATCACCTATCAATGATGTAAATAGGGCCAAGGTGAAAATCTAGGTCTACTCTCAGAGAAATTTGTCAGAGGCAATAAGAGCAGACCCACCAGTAAGAAGCAAATGGGGACCTTCTTAACCAACACGAGTAAAGGACCATATCGCTAATGTGATGTTGAGAATAACTTGACAGACCAGCTATGGCCAACAGAAATTAGTCAAGGGACACTGCAAAATGGCCGACACTAGGTTTACTTTCCTTGAACAAAAGTGCGACTTGATGTGACTTTATGGAAGCATAAAACAATTTTTTATAAGTTTTCAGTGCAAGAGGCATTAACAAACTCTTCATATGATTGGAAGAGATAAGCAATTGGTGGAGGACAAACTCATGAACAAGGTTATGACTTCCCTGAAGTCAAACTAAGTCCCATCTCAATTGGAGGAAAGACTTATTTTAAGTACTTTGTTCAAGGGAAACACAACTAAATATTTCTTCCATAAAATGATGAATAAATTGTACTATTCTCGCCCTTTGTTTTGGAATATTTTTTTTTGTCTTTTTCATATTTGAAGACTAAAAAGGAATAAATAATTTCTATAGTACAATAGAGAGAATGAGTCTCAAGAGAAAGTGCACTAGTTCCTGGGACTAGAACATTCCTATGCTCAATGCAAGGTGGTGAATGTTGGTCATTAACACTCAGGGGATGTTCCTTTCATGGAAAGGGTGTCAAGTCACAAAGGCTAACGAATGAATGGTTTGAACTTGCAGAAAAGTCATGGTCAAAAGTGGCTTATATATGAGTCTAAATGAAGTCCTCTTAAGGCAAAAAGAGGTGCAAGTGGTCAACATGCAATGCAATAGTACAAATCAACACATGGGACCCTCTAGGGTATAAAGCCTGAATAATAGTGAAGAAGAGGAAGAATGAGGCTTCAACACAAAGTCATGGCGGGACTAAAGAGGACTCCTAAGCCTAAGAAAAAAACTTCAACATGGGTGCCAGGTGACAAGAGGGTACTATCTAGGGCACCCATGATAAGGTATGATCCTACCAAACAATTTATGACACTTCTAAATGATGAGAAGGTTTTGTCACATATTGGTGGGGTCGATCCTAAGGACAAAATGAAAAACTAAACTAATAATGCACAATGCAAGTGGAAAACCTAACCTATATGCTATTTTCAAGAACCAATACCTATTAGAGTAGATCAACCATGAAAATACCCAAAGGAGAAGTCTTCAAAGTTCTATAAACATAATTAGGAACACTAGGCAAGAAGTTAATACATCCCATATATAAACTTTAGATAAAATCTTGTTTTATAGAATACAAAACTTGAAAATGTGTACCCCATATATAACATGGTACAGGGAACGACGCAACCTTGCGGCTTACATGTAATAGTTATTTAGGACAAGACCCATATGGGACTTAGGACAAGGACTCCTTTGGTAGCTAAACGGATGGATTCAAAAATATCCTCCTGCAAAAGCAACTCAACATCTAAGAAATCATGAGAACTAGAAGGATCAGAAGAATGAAGTAATGGATCCCATTCCCCCATAGGAGAATCACTTGATCAACTGTTGGGATCAAGTCCCGAGAAGGAAAATAATAATTGAAAGGATCATTTTCAGAAGCAATTGAGCATTGAGGATATAATGCCACATAGTTCACATGTGGTGGGGCAGAGTCTGCTTGAACACTTGGAACATACGAGGTGGTACTATTAACTAATTTCAAATTAGGATGGTGATTATCAGATGCAAGTTGATCAATAGTGACAATACTTTTGTTATGGGGAAAATAAATCACTTGAAAGAGTGAAGACACCACAACATTCATAACATAGACATAATCATGCCCAAGTAGCATATTAAAGTCTAAGGGGTGATAAACCACCACCATATCTATTAAGATAGTCTTCCCACCTAAAGTAATAGGAAATTGAGGAAGAAAATCCATAGATTGATTAGGTCTTATATCACAGGCTAACAACTTACTATCCACTGAAAACAACTTTGGAGAACCCAAAGCTTTCCAAGCCAAGGAGGATATGACACTTGTAGAGGATACTTCACCCACAATACATCGATAGACAATTGTGGAATTAACTATAACCCTTATTTGAAAAGACGTGGCAAAAGGAAGACAAGGCTCAAGAATATTATACCAATAAAGGGAAACACTCCTAGAACTAGGAGGGGGTACACTCAAAGAGACCAGAATGCCCCCTAGACTAGAAGATTTTGAACTAGAAATCAAGAAGAATTTGTTGTTAGACACTTCACCCCGCCAAAAGAGGAGTGGGAACAACCAAAGATTGCACTGAATTGACCACTTCATCAACCAATGGATGAGTAGATTATTGAGAAATCATAACAAATTTAGGAGTATAAGAAACTTTAGACTCAAACCAAAACCTTTGTACCACAAAAATATCATGGCACAAATGAGTAAGATGATCTCCCTTGCATATCTTACAAGGGAACTTAGGTTTAAATCTTCTACGCACAGGTTTCTAATCAACCTTAATGCCCCAAACATGACTCATAGTGGATGGTGGAAGGTCTCCAACATGACATGTAGAGATTGGTAACTCCTTCCAAAGAGAGATAGGACTTGTGTCTCGAGCCCAAATCATAGAAGTAGGTGAGTCATCAACAATATGACTCATAGAGGTACATGAACCATTGCTAGTATGACTTGCAATGACTAGAGTTATGCCCCTAGCATGACTTGTAGCAGTAGAAGGCTTATCTCCAACATGCCTAGCAAAGGTTGGTGATGATTCATGGAGAGAACTACTCTCTTTCTTATTGTTCCACCTCCTCTTTTGTTTATATTTATTATTATAAGATGGATGAGAAAGAGTAAGCCTATATTTATTTGGTGAAGAAGATGAACACTTAACACCCATTTGATGCCCTTGAAATAAAGCATTCATATGAGAAGCTTCAAGAATATTTGGAATATTCAGAGTGGACCAGAACCAAACTGGTAGTCGAGCATTCAATCCAGGAATATTCAAAGTGGCCATCAAAGGGGTACCAATGTTTCCAAATAAAGGAAAAGCACATGGATCCCCTTTTGGAGGGGTCCCTTAGTTGGCCTCCACAACAATATTGGCCATACCCAACTTATAAGAATATCCTTCCCTTATAGGATTGTTCAAATGAATTTTCAAGGAAGAGAGATGCACAATGAAACATTTTCCCTTAAGGAGGCAACTCCATAATTTTAGGAGAAATATAAAAAGCCTTTCAAGACGAGTGGAGTGGTTGGTCATCCACTCAGGCTCACTGGTCCAAAAGTGACAAAAAAAATCCACCTAAAGGAAAATTAATACAAAGAGTAAAGAGAACTCCACTATAAATTCCTAAAGATACAAAAAGGAAAACAAATTCCAAGTATTTTCACTTTGGGTAGTTAGGACTAGACACAAAAGTACAAGAAAGTGAAGAAAATGACCTCCTGAAGGTAGTTTGGGATGACAAAGGACCAATCTTACCAGCGAAGGAATCAGAAGCAGTTATGCTAACCTCTAGACAATAAACTTTTCTAGTGAAAGTACCCAATCTTTGCAAGGGTACCCTCCAGAAGTACTATGAAAGTTATGCAATGTCTCTCTCAAGTACCATGAGCATTCCCCCATGCATTCACCTTTTTGGTCCCTAGGAAAGGTAAGTAAGGTCACTATCCCATGATCAGAAACTAGTCAGAATGGTCGTGGGCATGCAATCCAACAAGTAGGAGAGGGGGTATCTCTCTTTCCTTATCTTCACATGTCCTCGTGCTTGACTCTTGTGTTAGAGGAGATTTCCAAGACAACTTAACGACAATGTATTTCTACTCATTAATAAACTTCTATACTTTCAATGTAAGTGGCCTTGGAGAGTTTACTCTCCACACACCTATTCTAAGGCCCTAAATTCCCTAGAATAGTTGATGTTCCTATGAAAAAAGAAAAATTCTAATTCATTTTAATTTTAAATGCTCATTTTAGTTGGTTGTTATTTAAGACAAGTGCAACTGATGATGTTTTTACACAAAATAAATCAATAGAAAACCTATGCTACATGAAAACACAACACTTATTTTTCTTCAATGAAAGAGGTTTCTACAAGGGTTCTATGAGAAACATAAGAAATACAAAATTCTTATTCTTTTTCTTTTAAGCACTCACACATTCAAAATCTAGCGAAAAACACTAAATGATGTCTAAAATTCATCTACCCTAATTCACATTAGAATGTAAATGCAAGATTCAATAAAAGGCTCAAAGACGAGAAAATGTGAACACAAAGACCAAGACCAATTCAACAAACACGGAGAAACAAATCCCAAAAGAAAAAATAATTGTTACGCAGTAATTTGTCACCGTTGGTCACCGTCCTTGTTACCCTTGCTGTCGCACACTGGAGAACATGTTTATGGACCTGTGACCAGTGACACAACTTAAAAACACCTACATTGGATTCTCCTAAGTATGAACTTCAAAATCCCTGAAGACACCTTTTGCAGATTAGCCCTAAAAAGTACCCTTTTTCCATTAGCGCGGGTCCACAGTGTCTTACCCGCGCCAATGGGTCAGTTCCTCCAAAGAGGGCGTGCCCATGGACGGTCTGTCACAGAACAAAACCCGTGCCACCCAAATTTGGTTATGATTTTTAGCCAGCACGCACTGAAGTGTTTTTTCCTTCATTGCTCATGCAGTTCTCTGAGGAAAAATCTCATGGAAGTGGTCAAGTGTCATCTTCTTATCCATGACAACCAAGTTCAGTGGCTATTCTGGGACAATGCCAAATCTTCAATAGGTGTCCGGATACAATGCATATTTCCCCCTCCTCCATCTATAAATGACTGTCACCCTGCATTAAACCAACTAGTTTTTCGCTAGAGCTAAGGTGAGTGCTGAGATTATGCTGGATTGATAGTGAGAATTGAGGATTATAGAGGAGTTATGCTGCCAAAATATTGAGAGAGAAGAGGTCACTTTGCAAGGCGTATTTAGCTGCTAGCCCAGTCAGAGGAGGTTCAACGTCAGGCCTCTTTGGTTGTAACCTTTCTCTGTTTTTATTTGATTAATGAACGACTATTATTATGGTTCCACTCATGTGTCTTCTGATGATATTTGCGTTATATCTTGTCTGACCGATATATAATTGCATATACTAGATTTTACGCTTGTGTTTGTATTGTTCTTTGCTTGTGCAGGTGTCCGTTTACGTGGAGCATAAGGATTGTGACCAGCCAAAGCTAAAGGACGGGAGCGACGTTTCTTCTACAACAAATAGCGTTGGATTCCAGGTAGATCATTCTGATCGATCTTTTGATTTATGCAATTAGGAACCTGCGTGTAGCGTGTATGATTGTTGCTAGACCCGAGTTGGGCTAGTGGGATCGCCTCTGTCCGCAGAGGGGATTTACCAGTTCAACAATTTGGCGACTCCGCTGGGGATTTGCTTGTTGATTGTTTTTGTATTATTTGATTTGTAAATTGTGGACGGAGTCTGAAGAGCAGCCAGGTAGCCTTCGAAACACTTCTGCTATGCAGAAGTGAAGTAGATCAGTGCCACTTCAGTCGATCTCCGGTTCAGTTTACAAACTGAACAATCTCAATCTTGCCTTGCATGTCATTTTTCTCTCGTTTATTTGTCTGAATAATTTTCTTGGTTAGAGTTCTTGCTATTTTTTACTTGCTGGCTCTGTCTAGATACTAGAAACCGAGCCTGGAACCATCCGTTCTGTCTTTTTGCCTGGCAAACTCCGCCAGCGCGTTTTTTCTTTGAACAGTCGCGCTGGTTGGCGCTTGTTGCTCTCAGACAACTCACGCCAATCTCTGTTTAGCGCGAGTTGCAGACTTACAGTCGCGCCACACTGGTTAATTTTTTTAAATTAGCTTGTTTCCAGTCTCTTAAGCTTGGATCTGTGTCTTTTTGCTCTTTTTATACCTCCTGGAAGTCTATTGGACTGTTATTTGGCTGGTGGTTCTTTCCATCCTTCATTTGTTCGCCTTTGTCCATCGATTTTACATCTTGGCCTTTGTGGCTTTGTTATCGAGCCTTCTGTTGGATTTGTGATTTACTGATCCAGTCATTTTATTGATTGATTTCTACATTCTTCTTGTAGTTGTATCAGTTTTACATTTCATGCTGCAAGTGCCTCACTTTTAGCTTGCTTATTTTTACCTGACTTCATTGGGACTTAGATTACATAGTTCTTTGAATATCTTGGTTTTTCTTTGCTTTGTTGGGTTATTGTTCATGTTTCAGATCTGGTTATAGATTCTTTGGAATGAATTATCTGGTTGTGAATATCTCTTGAAATCCATTAAGTGCATTATACTATTTTCAGAGAAAAGAAAAAGATTTTTTCTTTTCATTAATTAGCATGTTATGTTAATTTTTGCTTTCAAAAAAGAAAAAAGAAAAGATTTTCCTTTCTTGTTATTAGTTGCATTAGGATTTTTGTGATCGTTTTGTTGTGTGAACCTCTCAACTCTTCTGTAGCTAGAATTCATCCAACGAAACGAATACAATTTTCGCATATAGTTGCATTTAGGACATTTCAAGAGATCACATACGGTAAGACCAGAAACTGAGACTTAATCAAAGATAAACCATAAAATGAATTCAATGAACCTAACAATGCATTGAAACTTAACGCTCACATTCTAGAGGTCTAGGTTAGAGACGTGTTCCGACGTCATTAAGCCTGGTAGTTTATCGTTGAGTGGTTGGGTGATTCCTCCACGGTGAAGCGATAGGTGCCAGTACGGACTGTGCTCCCACGTACCGTCGAGTATAAATTGGGAGACCCCTATAAGCTTGCAACCTTTGATCCATAGGAAGCCGAGTCTGCCGCCCTACAAACCGTAATGCACTGAACACAACATTCGGGAAGATTGATTGCAGTACGGGAAGTCCTTGGTGATCTTCTGATCGCTAAGGTGTATAAGCAGTTTTACGGATTGTTTGGCAAACCCTTTTACCTAGATTTCCAGAGTAGTCAACTTTTGATCCTTTTCAGACTGTCTAACAGAAAAGGTGAAGCGAGCAGCTTGTCACTTCGTGCTCGAAAAACATTCGAAGGAGACTAGAGTCAGCTTTTCGTCCTTTTCTCGACTCTCTAAATATGAAAAGGTCAAATTAAAATGTCTTAATAATTTATCTGGCCGCGATCACATAACTCGATTAATTTTGTCTGCATTAGTCCAGAGAGAAACTTGGTTTATTTGAGTTTCCTTGGGATTTCGTGGATTTTCACCCTGGCAGAACTACCAATTTCGCCTTCCGAGGGTCCAGTTGTAAGTCAAATTCTTCCTATTGTTCCAAGCATACAACCGATCAGCTCTCGCGCTCCAGGCGACAGGGATTATCAGTTTTATACCAACCCCATTTGGGAGCCTTCTCAGAAGAGTACCCCTTTTTGGGAATATACTTCTCCTCAGAAACCTTTTCCTTCCGACATGGACAACCCATCGCCTACTACTACTGACGATTCCGGCATGCCAAGGGACGAAATCCCTGGCACAATGGACTCTACATATGTTAGTAGGAACACTTCTACCGGGGGACTGCCTCTTGGTTATAAAGCATTGTGCGATTTTATATCGACCCCTTTCCCGACCTCTATCTGGTCACCTCCCGTTTTTTCCAATACGGAACCATCGACCCTGCCACCTCATAGTACCACTACTATTTCGGGGACTACCCCTCCGCTTATATTTGTAGCTTCCTCAATGCCTGTTATTAGCTGACCTTCGTCCTCTTTATTTGCGGGCTTTGATCCCACATCTAATGCGTCCCTTGGGGGGCAGTACGATTAGTATCTACCACCTTTCGGTCCTGAGACAGGTCAGCTATCCGTCGGAGAAATTTCGGTCCCACTATCTATAGATTGG
>APFE031091239.1:0-22240 GCA_000404065.3 Pinus taeda | reverse complement strand
GCCACCTGCAGTTGGAAGTGGGAACTTGACTATAAAATATTTTGCAGAGAGCTTCGACATAGGGAGTTACTTCGCTATAGTTTGGGGTATGTCAAAGTTCGTAGAAGCCATGATAGAAGACGAGATGTGCACTAGAATGCATTGAAGTTCATAAAAAAATAGAAATATGACCATTAAAAGGTAAAAACATGTAGAAATTTGCATTTATCGGGATAGATTAGAAAAATCTAGGGATATATATGGAATTAAAGAGAAAATTTGAATGAAATAAGGGAAAAATCCAATATGATCATGGGGTTCCAATTTTAGAATTATTATAGATAGTCGCCTCCCACACAGATGAAGAACTTTGTTGAATTGAGAGCTCGAGTTTTGATAGTCCGAAGAAATTGCAAATATTTTCATTGTGTATGTCATTTTAGTGTTGCATCTCTGCAACATTGGCAAATTGTAGGAAATTGTTAGACAAAAGTTTGCAAATTTTGACTTCACTGCAAGAAGAACTGCAACAAAAGCAACAACAATTAGAGGAGATTCACACATTTGCAAAGACCTTACCAATCTTTAAAAATCTCGCGAAGATCAATGAGTCGAAGGCCCTCTAAAATAAAATTGAGGAGATAAAGAAACAAGAACAAATTTTGACAAAGAGGACTCACCCTTGGCAGGATGAGGCCCTCCAACTATCACAGACAATGGATGAGAAGCTTCAAGAGCTTCGACAATTGGAAACAGTGTTTGTGCAGAAGGCTACATAACATGTGATAGAGGCACTATTGCAAGAAGCACGCAGGGAGGACAAGCATGTGACATAAACTCTGCAATTGTTCAAATAGGCCTACAAAAACATCATATAAAAAATTAGAGGTAAAGCAGTTGAGTGTCTCAAGATGAGTGACATGTGAGTGTTGAGGGTCTGTGAGGTGCAACCGAAGTTGGCATAGTTTTTGGTGAAGAGGCCGCATTTTGTGGAGTGGAGTACGAAGTAAAGAATGCAACGAAGCATGAACTGGACCACACAGTAGATATACCGCATGGTATATGGGCTTGGGGGTGGGTCGAAGCCCCTCATTTTTGTTAAAATAACATAATGTTGTAAATGATGAATGTTTTTTTACCATAGTAGCTTCTATTAGGGAAGTCCATAGGATATGGAGCATGGTATTGCAATGACATATCCCTCGATGTAATAACATATATAGGGATGAATAATAAAGAAGGAGATACTCTAGAAGAAACACATCATGTATTGAATGGTTATATCTTTGTGAGTTGTAGTTTTTGTAAGAAGGCGAGGCTCTACAAATGAGTGTGTGTGTTGCTTGCAACTGAGTGCACATGACAAGAAATGTTGTGGTACAAATTCTCTATTATAAGAAATATTTATTGTGGACATAATCCCACATCGGGATGAACCATGGTAAAATTTGTGTCTTCATGTGTTTATTTCTTATTATTTGTTATAGCGTAGCTGTTTATTACAATTTTATATTGCTTCAGTACAACAATGAACTTTTATGGATGTATATGATATGTTTAAAGTGATGAATGTAATGTGGCGAAGTAATGTGTGAATGCGAAGTAACTCATGAATGTTAAGTATAAGATAACACGTGAATACCACATCTCTACATCCCTCAAGGCTACAAAAACCTGGTTCTACATCCTCCCATAGTACCTTTAGGTGACACTTCGATTTGCTTGTAGGTCATAGCCAAAAGGGCTCGTGATTAAGGGTTTTGTTGATGTGCAGTATAGATTGAACCTGGGTCAACCAATCTAAACCAACACTTGAAGAATATACCTAATTAGTTCATGGCCATAGGTATTATTTTTAGGTTGTTTTCCCCACTTTGTTTTCCTAATCATGACTTCCAATGTTTTCAATAAGAAATATAGAAGGTTAATGAGTTTTTAGTGCCTCAAATGGATCATTAGTTTGAAATGATATACAAATACCATAATATGTCTACCTTCATAAGTAAGAAATTTTTGTATATCCAGGGCCACTTCTACCAAAGGTGGAGGAAAATATGGTCTTTTTATACCCTTTCCATTAGCTTCTAGAACCTCTCCTTCTACAAAGAATTACTTATGTACATATTCACTATTTTTAATCTCTCACACCAATAGCCTTGAGTCTAAGGTAGATAAGTTACATTGGATACTAGATCGTCATCAACATATATTTTCAATATCCTTACTATGGTTGTTTGGTTTTCAAATGCCAAAGTGAATTCCCTAGTGAACAATTTGTCTCCCTTTCTGAACTTTACAAAGTAGGACATCCACCCAACCTTCTAAAAGATCCTATCCACTTAATAAATTCTACTCATTATCCATGTGATCCAATTCATAGCATGTAGGAGGTTCCCCCATTATGGAATTGTTGGCAATGAGCAAGACTACAGAGGGAGGAATTTTGGTATGTGTGTTTAGGTAGGATTTGCATGGGAAAAAATGGAGAATTAGAGAGATGAGATATCTTTCTTGTAAACCACCATCATTTGTCATGTTATTAAGGAAACATCATGGAAATTATATTTATAAGTGGATAATGACATTGATTAGTGATGGGACTATATTTTTTAAATGGTTGTTTTAACTTCCCCTATGTTGTGGACCTAAGTAGATTTTTTATTAGATTTCAACTAGACATATATATTTGGTTTGATGAGTATGAAAGTACCTCCCCCAACCAAGGGAATTTTCCATGCCTAGATAAGGTAATTTTACAATTGGAATGGTAATATCATAATTTGAATTAGAAGTAGTGGAAGAGTACATACCAATAATCTTACCATTAACTTGATGGTAGCTGAGTCTAATTATTTTTTGGCTCTAAATTTGTCTCAAGGGTGACTGAAATTGACTATTGTTGAAATGATTGATGTGGTCTTATAAAAAATCACATATGCAATGAAAATGGATAGTAAGGGTGAATGATATGGAAAATGGTGTCCTCGATGACTAAAGATTGTCTGAAAATCATGAGAGTTAGACAAATCTAGCATCATTTTGAAAGTTGTAATGACATGGAAAGATGGATTGCGTTTACAATGATAAGAACTGATTTGGATCATTGGAGGAATGAGACCAAAGAATATGAAAAAATAATAGAACTAAAAATTTCCCAGAAAGTCAACCATCCTAGTACCGAACATCGTTAACTACAAATTTCTCATCAAAATTGATACATTAATGTTAACATGATCTAAGTTTAAGAAATGTAACTTCATGAGTGAAAAATGAATGTGTCATAATGCCTGAGATAAATATTTCAAAGAATCATTATAAAAATAATTGAGAATAGGGCACAATGCGTAAAAGAAATGTTGACATTATAAAGGTAACTCAGATTATGACACATATGCAAGCGAGGTATTTCAGGTATTACCACTGAGATTTATCCCCTTTTACATTTCAAAATACCACATTTTACAAAATCCATGGGTGAATACCATGGGAAAATATAATAAATTATGAAACCATGGGTAAATATTATAAATTATGGTACCATGGGTAAATACCATGGTTTACAAAATCCATGGGTGAATACCATTGACGAGTACCATAATTACTATAGTAAAATTCTCACTTCTCACTTTAATATTATGATTTATTTTGCTTATTATCATGCACTATCCATGGTTTTAACAACAATTGATAGAAAAATAATTATTAACTACGGTAATTTTTTTCCACCTGGATTAAGAATTCTCTAGACATGTTTAAGCAAAATTGTTGAATAAGGATTTTACAGTGATAATTTTATGCTGGTTTGATAAACATTTATAGTAAGTCTCTCAAACATACCACTACTAGTATTTAGGAAGGTGACAAAAAATTTGTGGAAATCTGTGGGATGGATCTGCAACAAGTTTGAAAATGATTTTTGTAGTGGGGTGGTTCTATAGAAAATTTGTGGGGTTGCTATGCAACAAGTTTGCAAATAGGTTCCATAGAATGATAACTTTATGGTGGTTTGATAAAACAAATTGTAACAAATATATAGTAAGTCTCTCAAACATACCACTACTAGGATTCAGGAAAGTGAGAAGAAATTTGTGGGATGGATCTTCAACAAGTTTGAAAATGATTTTTGTAGTGGGGTGGTTATATAGAAAAATTGAGGGATGGTTATGAAACAAGTTTGCAAATAGGTTCCATAGCATGATGGTTCCATATCAAATATATGGGATTGTTCCACAACAATTCTACAAATAGGTTTTATAGCAAGTTTGTGAATAAGTTCCATAGCTACGTTTTAGGATGGTTCCATAGAAAATCTATGAGATGGTTTCACATCTGATTGTTGATGTGTTTTCATATCACACATCAAATAGAGTGATTTTGAAACAATGAGCTTTTATTTATTTGTAATGTTTCATATATTCTTCATATAATGCCATCAAGGATGGTTTCTATTTTTTACCAAAGAGAAGAAAATAAAAGATATCAAAAAGAAAGAAATTTCTTATGTTCATATTCTCATTTGATATCCTTATGTCTTAGCTTCTATCTTTATTTATATTCTATTTATTTACCCATTTATCATTTTCCCAATTAAGTATTATTTATATGAAGAATTACCTCACCTCCTCTACCCATTTTATTTAGTCATTTTTCACACATGCCTTGCACATCACACCCCATTATTTATTACTAAGTGAGTTTTACCTTTTACACCACACTTTCACATTATATTACTACACATATTAATTTTATCCTAAGTTATCTTCGGACATCTCCTTATGATACATGGAAACCAAGTGGACATATCAAGGGGTAGTACTTGGAAGCTATTAGCTGGACATAGAATGTTGAGGAATGACTTAGCACAATGACTAGGCAATGAGATGGAAACCAAAAACTACACTTTGCATAAGCTATAGAAAGTTTCATGACTCTTTATACTTCACACACAAATATATAAGGAGTAATTTTGTTTATAAATCATTATAAATTCCTATAGTGCATGTGGGTAGAGTAGGGTACATTTTTAAATCAAAAGACCAAGGTTCAAGTGGAGTAGATAAACAACTATTGAGTTGCCACATGCATATCAATGGTGGTTGGGTCATGAACTTCTAGAAACCATAACATGAATTTCCAAAATTATATTTGGGAAAAAAAAGTGGTTTTAAGGGCTAAAATTATATGTATCATCTCAAAAAATTACAAGAAAAATTGCGACCAATTTGGGCCTATCAACAACAAATTTTCTAAAATGATTCATAAGAAAGGGAAATATGGATAATATGAAGTGGGACCCATATTGGAGGACGAATTCCTAAATTCATATTTTCAAAATGGATCTCTATTTAGTTAACAGAGAGAGGAAAAAACTAACCATCAAGTAGTTACAAGGATGGAGACAAAATTATTAATGGAGAAAATCACAATCAAAAGGTAGTGGTTGAGAGAGAGAGTATTCATTCCATAGGTTGTTTTAATGTGATTTTGTGGGTGCTCTTTAATTTTTTTTTTTGAAGAAATTCCCTTTCTTTCTACCTAGTCTTTCAACATCCATCCTTGTCATTTGTCTTATATATTTGTGAACTTGATTCCTAACTTTAGTTTCTTTTCTTCTTCTAGGTAACCTCATATTATTCAGTCCAAAGCTGACAAATCCTAGTCCCTTAGGGACAAATACCTTTACTTTTTACACTTAAGTATCAAGATTTTGTAAAGTGTTTCAAGAACTTACTTCATTCAAAACTTAAAATATGTAAAATAATTCTTTAAGTCTCGCACAAAGTTGTTTTCTAGAGTGCACATCATTTGTGGTTTTGAGACTTTTAAATGAGTAATAAAACTCATTATTGTTTTTCTGTGACTCTTTATGATCTATGAATGCATGAAATTAGTTTATATTTTTCTAAATCTCTAGTCATTTTTCTACTTTCTTTCTAGTGATTTTCTTCAAATGTGTTCTCAAATGTATCATGGAATGAATCATCAAATTTATTTATTTCTAGTATTATTATTTTATTTTCCTTTCAAAGCATAGAGTCCACTCATACACGAATGTTGTAAATTATCATATTTATTTGTTTTGATTTATTTAGAATATTTGCGTGAATAAAAGAGGAGTACTTCCTCTATAAAAATGTAAAGGGAATCTTAAGAAGGTTCTAGGAGGTTGAATTTTTCACTTAACATGAAATGAATTCAACATTTTAGTGACCATGCTAGGGAGTGATTCATTTTCAAGAAATATGATACTTTCTTTTAAGGATAATAAATTATTGAGAAACTAGAAGCTCTCTACTTCAAGTTTTTGAAAAACAATTGGTAGAATTCTAGCCACATAGTTAAAAATAAATTAGGTTCTTGAAAACCTTGTTCGAAAAACATCACATAATCTTCAATATTATGGAAATTCAAGTAAACATATGTTTTGGTGATTTCTTTAATACTAAGAAAAATCCAATACTTAAGAGAATTAGCTCTCTAGTGACTCCATTACTGAATGTTTTTATTTTAAAGAAGCATGCCCCCATTACTCCACTGAAAAATTCTGAAACACATGAACATCTAGATGGAAGCTCCAAGCAAGAGTTTCTCTGATATTGTGAAGATAATTTGCATTCCCCATAAATTTCATCAATACTTTTCCAATTTATGGAAAAAGAAGAAGGCCCACAATGGAATAGGCTAATGTACCAGAAGTCATCTCATTCTCCAAAGAAATATTCATCCCTTTCCAAACATGTCCATGCAAAAGTTTCCCATGTTATTTGGAGATACTTCAGAAATTGTAAAAAAATAATTTATTTAATTTTGATAATTCTTGTGATATTTATAATGTGGATACAAGTGATGTTGTTGGCATATTGTTTGTCTTGACTCTATAAGGAAATGCTCATGAATGGTTTTATTAATTGTTTTTTGGAACCATCAAAACTTGGGACATATTATAATTTTTATCCATTAAGAAATATGTCCCAAGGGAAAATCCCTATTCTCTTTTCTTAAAGGTGGCTTAAACCCATATGTGTGAAAATTAAATAGTTAAATATTCCATTGCCTGATATGTAAACTTTTGTAGATATTCCACTAGATAATTTTTCACAACATATATGATACATTTATATTGAAAATATAAAATCTATATTATGGGAGTTGTTTTCCTTTGAATTATGGATTTATTAAGTTACTATATTTATAAATGTAATATTAACAATGTATAAAATATATAAAGAAAAAATACAATAACGCACAACCATTACATCATAAGATATGACTTAGGAAACCATTTCAGGGGAAAACTCGACTAGAAGGTGAGGTTGCTATACTCTCTCTTTCTCGAAATGAAAATATATGAAAGTAAAAAGAAGCGGGACCCATGGTTCATTGGTTGCTATGGTGTACAAATCCTCCCTCTCTCTCTCTCTCTCTCCCTCCCCTACTCTATTCACCAATGGAACAAAATGCACTTGAATAGAATGGAAGTTATTTTCCTCCTAGTGGCATGATTATAACACATATTGATAGCCTAATAATGGTTAATTTTGATAGATTATTATTCATCATGATCATGTGGCTATTCCATTTTCCATGAATAATGGGGGCTAACATGGCATCTTTTTTGTATCATCATGGTTGAAACAAGAAGGTAAAATTTTGAGTGGCATAACATTTGCATACAAACTAGGACTGAGGAAATTATTGCACCACTGGAAATGTTGCTATGTTTAGATTATCATTATGCAGTGTGGCACTTAGGTAGTGTTGTCACTTCTACAATACCCTCCAAAATTTCACTACATTTAAATTTTGGAGCCTACTCAATCATCACATCAAGTGTTGCCTTAGTCATCAAGTGTCATGTCAATTCATTTTATTTGTTTTAGGTGTTCTTAATCATTCTTAATTGTAGTCGCATTGATTAGAACATGTACAATACATTTCATGTTCATGACACCTCCACTTGTTGGAAAAAGACACTTTTGGTCTTAGTTGCACATACTTTGTCGATTGTACCAAGATGATGTACGTAAATTGCCTTTTTTATGTCTATTTATCATTGTTTAATATTTTCTAATTTGTATTGGTGAGTTGGCATGTGTCACACATGATTCTCTGTTTAATGGCATTAATGTTTCCCCTTGTTCTATCTTCCACACTTAGTAAGGTTTTGGTTGCAAGGTGAACCCATTATCCTGGTTAGGAGCACAAAAAACACTCATAATCCCTAATTAGGAATCCGTCATTATTGAAAAGTGCATCCTACTCCCTCTAAGAGCACTTAGTGCACTCCTAAGAATCACTCTCCTTCCTTATTCTAAACTATGCCCCAAAGAATCAAGTCTTCCTTTGATCACACTCCTTCAACTCAAAGAAGTGTGCCCTCCTTAAGAGCATGAGTTCACTCTCAAGACTTGAAGCCTAACCCATTCAGCCTTCAACAATGTTCACTACACCCTCCTTTTCCTTCTTGAGTGCATGAGCAGAACCTAAAGTTTTGAATCCTTTTCCTTCATCCTTCAACTCTATGCTTTGCACCCTCCTTGTTTCCCTTAAGCACATAGTGCACTTCCAAAGCCTAAAGCTTAATCCTTAATCCTTTAGAACTATGCCTTGCATCATCCCTTGAGTTTCTCTCTCCCTTCTTGAGCGCATGAGCGCATCTCGAAGCTCTGAAGCATCATCTCCTCAAACCTTCATCCTTTCAAAGTGCGCCCTTGCACCCAGAAGTTCTCCTTGCTTTTTGCAAGTGCATTGTTAAGACATGAATAAAAAATTTGCATGAAACATGCTAGAATAGGGGATTTTTTAGGCTGATGTTTGCTTGTGTGTGTGTTTGCACTTGCAGGCATTTTAAGAATAACATGGCAGGGATGCTTAAAGAATATCAGGAAAAGAGGGCACTTAATGGGAGAATTTGAAAATAAATAACACGCTAAAGCCTTGACAATTGAGGTGCCCCCAAAGACTCCGTGAGATCAAAGTCCCTTTTGTGTGTGAATACATCAACGATCATAAGCTACATGCAAGAGAGAAGACACAAGTGTAAGAAATGTCACCCATTGAAGAAATTTCATGTCATCAGTGACTATAAGTCCTAGTCATCAATAATAGTGTTGAAAAGTCATGCCTCAAGCTATAAAAGGATACTCATTACTCAAGAAAAGGACTTTTAACCTTGGCTTCTCCCACAAGGCATTAGAGAGATAGAGAGATTATTTTTGGGGAGCAAGTAGTGGCTCTAATGGTCCAATATTGGAGCTAGGTATGTTGCTTGTATGTATGTATCTTGGAACTTTTGATAATACTTGAATCCTTTTCGACAACACATTTTAATGCATGAATAGTGAATGTTTTAAGACTATTCATGTATTTTTTATGATTCATGTTGGCTTTCACATGTACCAAAGTAATTTAACTATTTCAGTGGCTTTGGTTCTTAACTTGTTGGAAATGCGTTGTAATGATTGTAATGATCATTGAATCTATATGAACTATTTCACTTGATGCTAGACGAGTATTTCTTATCCATGTGTGTGTGTCTATATTAGAGTAGTACTATTAGTTCTCTTTTATAGGATCCCTTTCTTCCCCCTTGCAGTGAAAGAACATTAATACATATACTTTTCTTTCATGCTAATTGCTTAAGTCAAATTAGGTGTATTTTTTAGTATGCCATGAAAGCATGTGATATGTCAGAGATTCATTGAGTGAAGACCCCATGGGATCAAGAAGTTAATCAATGTTATGACTATGTTAGAGAAAATAGTGAGATGATTCTTGCCTTTGGCCATGCTATGAAGAAAAAATATATTCATATTTGCTAGATTTTCACATTATGTCTTGTTTTATTAATATATGTGCTTTAGTTGTGAATTGAAAATTATTAGGGATGGAATACTTATGGCATACAATTAGACATTAAAGACATGGTTTCCTTTAATTATTGTTGTAGGTACACACTTGAAAGATAAGACCTTTGAACCATCTCAAGCTAGTGAAAGGGAATGTAAAGCATAGTGTCCAAGATAGGCAACAACAATATAAAATTGCATTGGAGAAGATAGCATTGGGAATGAAATTAATGAATGTGACATATTTTCATGATTGGAAATGAAAGAAACATCAAGGATCGTGTTATCCAAAGGGGATGGATAATGTAATGTTCCAGTTAGAACCCTTGGAAGCTATTGAACCAAATTATGTTTAAATTTTAAATATGTGACTGTGTGCTAGAACTCAAACCATATGGATTAAGTTATAAGATCTCATGTTGTTACAAACATTTAAAATGAATTTTGATAATTTTTATTGTGGACCTCAAGGAAAATGACTATTTTGTGAATGACTTATCATGCAAGATGTAAAAGTGCATAGAAGAAACATAAGGTAGGATTTCCATGCTAGGTTTAAGATTTGTAAATATTTATGTTGAACATAATATATAATGGTCCAAACTCACTATGGATATCATGAGAACAATAGAGACTATGATTTCAACAGAGGGAAGATGAAATAAGTCCCATAGAAAACTAATTATTTTGTTTCCAAATATTAGCCTTATATTTCATCTCTTGTGTACAAGCCTCTTAAATGAATCTACCCACCTTTGATTGAGTCATTAAAGCAATAATTGGATGCATGTAAGAGTTTGGTGCGAAATACTTCTCCCATAATTATGAAATCTTGGGCTAAGTACAAATGTAAGAGCCCTATTTTTTCTCCCGTCAAAAGTAATGTTATTAATTACTCCTAATCCTCCTCAATTCCATTTATAATTATTTCATGAACATCATTCATATTATCTCTCTGCCATTAGTGCACAAAGTCACCATGTATTATGTATTATTCTAAACAATAAACAAGTAATCCAATGGAATAGGAAATAGGCCAAAGGGAGGATAGTGAAATGAATGTACAAAGGCCCTAGATTCAGAGAGATGGTTGGAGGAGAGAAGATAGTTCGGGTAAGTATTTATGCACCATAGATAATCAAGAAGGAAAGAGATAATACTACAAGGAGTTCTAAAAAAGTAGACAACCGGTTGGGATATTTTTCCACACACTAAACAACACCATAAGGGATGGGTACTCTAAAAATATCGAGTAGAGAATCAATTCTCCATTTTGTTGTGTCAGGTAGTGGAAGAGAGTTTCATGGCTAGTTTAATGGCTAGAAGAGATGCTAGGAGTATCATGTAGAAAGTTGCTTTGCTTAATATGACCACAAATGGGTAGGTAGAGAAAATTAGAACCCTTAGACATGTTCCCTCATTTTGGTGGTCTCATAGCCTAGTATGGCGGTGGTATCCTTGGGTGGAACATCACTCATACATAGAATTTTTATTGTATCATGCTCATTTGAAACATAAGTATCATTTAATTTTTATAGATATGTAAAATTATTGTTATTTTATGTTATGGAATTGTATTTAAATGCATATTTGTGTGGGTGAATGAATAATAACAAATAGTGTAACTAAGAGGGAATGGAAAATGATAATCCATGACTATATATGAACACTATTTTAATCCAAATTTTGATTCAAGGATAATTATATAAGGCTCAAACAATGGGTCTCTGAAGGCCATGAATTATTTTCCTTGTATTATAGCTTATGTCCATTAATGAATGATCATGGGGTAAGGTGAAACAAAGTAAAATGCATCAAGTCTTGGAGCTCCTTGAAAAGTTGGTCACTAATCAATGGGGGGACTCTTAAAATATTGCAATTTATTAACTTTCTTCAATTGGGATATGTGGTAGTGTCGTATTGGTGTAGGTTTTAAAACAAAAACCCATGGAGAATAACCTATATGATCCACAACAATTTTGACCATAGGATTGGTTCCCTGATTGAGGAAGAAAGTTACCTCCCAAGGAAACTTTCATATGTATATATGTTGGGTGGAGGATACACAAGAAGGAAATGTGTTGCCTTCCTATTCATGTAGGTCATACATCTACAAGAAGGAGGGAGGGGGTCCTTCTTTCTTACAAGGATAAAGATAATTGATATAGTTCTATATCAATAGTGCATGATTATTCCTTGATTAATATACAACACTTTTATTTCATTGTGGAATGTGTGGGTTGGACACATCACATGAAATGGATTTATTCATGTAGAACATAACCTATTGGATGCATAAAGTATCCTATCTATCTCATTGTTAAGATAAGTTATGGAGAATAAACCTTACAGCTTGAGTGGTGTTGAGGCCTCAACAACCCGCCTTAATTTTTCTCAAAACTTAAGGGGGGGCCCATATAAATTTTGAAAATATTGCCTTAGTTTGCATTTGGTTTCCTATTTTGAGTGATTCTATTGTTCATTGTTTTCTACTTTTTATATTTCCATCATCTTCTCCTCTTCGAGATATTTGTGGTGATATAAAGTTTGCTTCATTCCAAGTTCTAGATCAGAAGTAATGGCCCTTAGTAGTTTTGTGTTTTTTCTTATTTTAATGAGGTGGCATGCTAACGTGGCAAGCTACATGGCAGGATGACTTGGTATGTTGACGTGCCAGCTACTGTTGATCCATTCATTTATTTTAATTTTATCCATTTTTGTCTTTTGTTTTCATTATTTTATTGTATTTTAATTATTTAATTATATTTTAAATTATTATTTAGTGGTCGAAACTTCAAGTTCACCAGAATCCAATGGCCAGAATTTTGGCATTACTAGAAGCTTGATCCCCAAGACTTTTTCATTGTATCCATTTCAAATTTTTTCTAAGGACTGGAGGTCGATGTCTAGGGTTTAAGGATTAAATTTTTTATTAATTTTATTTTATTTTATTTAATATTTTCTTTATTTGATTTTTTATTAATTTTCTTTATTATTCCCCTATCTAAAAATCAAACTAGGATGGGGCGAAGGATCCGGGGAAGGATTAGGTCGACGACCATGGCCCGAGGAGGTGTGTTGTCTATGGAAATCCTCTCTGTGGATATAGATGATCCCTCTAGCCTAACGAGTGGCACTATCAACCTACGTGAAAATATACAAAACACTTTCCTATATTACAATCGAAATGAGAGAAGAGGAAGATGGCCTCCTTTGTTGAAGACCTCAAACCACTTGCACCTCGTGCTCAATTCTACTACTCATAGCGTTTGAATTCCTACACAAAATATAAAAGACACAACAAATCATATGAATACAAATATCATAATCGAAAGTAATCGACTTAACAGATCAAGGAGCATTAAGATAAATGATGCATTAACATACACATTTATGGGTAGTGAACTAGTAATTGTATATATTAATAGAATAATGGAGGAAGCATACAACCAAGCCTTGATGTCAATAAGCTCCCCTTAACTGAGTGTCCAAGTCCAATATCAAGCTCTCCAAGCACTCCTTCTCCAAAGCCAAGTGAGTAGCATGTCAATAGAATCTCAGCATAAGGGTGAAAATACTCAAAGACCAACCATTTGGGAATGGTAAAAGATGAATATATAGAAAGGGAAAGGGAGTTACGATCTCTCCAAACATAGGATAATACTCTCATCTCAAGGAGGTAGCTCATAGGGATAAGACCAAAGGGCCAAGTTGAGAGAACTTGACCTCATCCACATTGAACAACCTCCAGCTTGTCATTCTAGAAGCCTCTAGATCACGAAGCTTCTTGTCCTTTTTGGGAAAATTTTCCTTTTAGGGATCATCTCGGGTATCCAAGCCAAAAGCACACTCACATCGTGAGGCTAGTATAATGAAACTAACAATCAACCTGAATTTCTAGTGTCAGGGTCACGATGATGCTAAAATTAGGGTTTTAGAGCCCCTTTTCTCTAGGGAAGGCTCAAGGCATTTTTCATGAGTGTTTTAGGGAGGACCTAAGCTACATATCACGATGGGTGTACTGCATGATTTCCAAGTTTTGGGAACTTTTTGGCATGACATAGGGAAGTGCAGGAGGCGTGACAAAATATTGCGTAACAAATGCCCCATAAAGCGTGAAGGCAGAACGGGGAGTGATGGCTGAGATGATTTACGAGATTTTGCAAGGACAAGAAAAAACATTGTCAAGGGACCTACAAATCAAGGATGCATATACATATACATATCTTATATGAAAACATGAATCCATGTATGGACACCACCATTAGGATAAAAGAGGACTATGTGAAAAGATCCACAGCATGGGTGCAACCATCCGAATGAGAAGGATCATCTGTGAATCTAAGATCCAAGGTATGGATGCAGCCACCTAATATAGAAGGATCATCATAAATATAAAGTCCCACGGTATGGTCGCAGCCATCCATATAGAAGAAACATGTGTACAATCATGAACAATACATATCTCCACGCAGCCTAAGTCATATTAGATAAAATTCAGGCCTTGTGCTCCATCCAACCTGATTAATGTACGCATTCTAATATGTGAATGAGTGTGTCAAAGTCGAACATGCTATAAAACCACCTCATTACCGAACAATGATGTGGACCATTAATAGGTACGAGAGGAACCACCAATAATGAAAATGGTCCTCAAGGTACAATAGTAAAATCCGTGAATGTGAAAATGAAGTTGACGTCGAACACTCGTGGAATCACTCGATCGAAGGTCAATAGTGAAAACCTATCGTCAGATGCAAAGAACTTTCCATTATGACATGCAAGCTCCAAGGTACTAAAAGGGAGTTTCTAAGTCATATTCTTGGATAATGAGTTGAAGTAGACAGGAAGTGACCTATCAAAGGAGGGCCATAATGATCCCCCCATCATCGACACGAAACAAGGAATAAAGTGGAATGAATGAATAGGATCTAAGACTGTAGCAAAGCGTTAGATAATGTATAGGTAATGAACGGTAGATAGGACTTCTCTTGAACATCGATGACATGACTCTAGAGTGTGGAAACATTTGACTCAACATAATACCAAAGGTCATGATGACGAAATAGAATAATCAGATGAGAGGGAAAATGGATCACCCAAACCTGGAAAGACAAGTTACTAAGCGAGGATATCCCAAACTCGACATGAGAAACAGATAAGTTTCCTGTTCAAGAGCAACATGCTACCTATACAAGGGATGTTTCACTTTCATTTTCCCCACTATTTCTAGTGAGTACCACAATTACTTTTAATCACAAGATTGAATGGGATAACATATGATTTTCATATAAGCTCATTCTTCGAATGAATCCATCCTAGTACATTTTACAAATCCTAGGAAGGAGAAAATTGGGCTCATCGTGGTGACAAGTATTTCGTCGTTTAATTTTTATGAGTTTGATGGAATTGTAACTCGGTGTCTTTTTCATATTTAGGAAGTTTGAAAATGAGACAAAAAAAGAAAAACTCCATCAGTTCCCTTTTTGTAATTTGTCTCACGAACCTGAAAAGGTAGAAAAATATATTTGAGAGAACCTCTTGACCAAGTTGATCAAGGTGTTCCTTTTTCATAAATAGTCAATCCCAACCTAAAAAAGGGGTAAACTTATACTCACACGACATCAATTAATTTAATTTAACAAGTTCAAAATGACAAGTACTCGACAATCTTTTCATATTTAGAGGTTCAAAAAATAGCTTAAAGATGATTCAACCTAGAAGAACGAGTGGTATAAAAGGGTAGCAACTGCTTCTGGTCATGATGGGATTGCTCAAAACATGGAAAGGTCAAGAGGCTGGCTAATAATGCCACTCAACATAGATGTTCCTCAGGTAAGGGTAAAACAACCAAGTGAAAGTGTATGATCAGCTAAAGAGATGGTCACAGTGGAATGGAAAAACCAAGGCTGATCTAGTAAAAATTGGCTAATAAAATTGACAATCATGAGATGTAAAGTGGGAATGGTTTCATTTTCTCAAAATCTTGAAACATAGGAAAACATTATTCTTTGATTTGGTTTTATTTTTACACAATATTGAAACAAAGATAAACTATTCTTGATATAAGTTTGCATGCCCCTAGCATAATGACTCAGGTCAAGGTACATGCCCCCCAAGCTTAATTTCATTCACCTAAGTAGACTAGTGGTTACTCATAGGTGGATGGAATGAAGTTTTACTTATGAGATCAAGTTAAAGACTCGACTAGGATTTTATGAGATCTAATCAAAGACTTGAATTGGAAGGGGATTTGTTTCATTTTTTAACAATCTTGACACAGGAAAAGAACCATGCTCATGACACCTTATTTCATTTTTTTAACAAGGTTGACATAGTTAAAGAACTATCCTCATGGGAACCTATTTCAATCTTTAATGAGTTTGACATAATAAAAGTACTATACTAATGGCCCTTGTTTCATTTTTTAACGAGCTTGACACAAGGCAAGGAACTTTGCTCCAAACACTTGATCACAGAACAAAAGAGGCCATGGCTTCCAAGAAGTTATCATCATATGGGAGAACAACACTCTCAAAGGGATACATGCCCAGGGATCCAAATGAGAAATTGGGCTCCAATGCACCTAGTACATGATGTACTACATCACCTACTATATCATTGGTAGATGTGGGCATGGAACAGGTGGCCACGTAATTAACTTATGGCAGGGGTGATACCGCTTGCACATAAGAACCATTTAGGGATGATGGTTGATGGGGACTTGATTCAGGACCAATGAATGTAAGCTAATCAATGATCACAATGTTTCCTTAATGCGAGAAACACATCACGCGAAAGAGGGAGGAAGCAAGAGCTCCCATGACGTAAACATAGTCACAACCAAGGAGTAGATTAAACTCTAAAGGTCCTTAGACGACCATCGCATCTATATATACAGTGTTCCCCCCCAAAGTAATAGGTAAATTAGGAAGGACCCCTAATGGTTGAATGGTTCCTTGTTAAAAACTAATAGATTCTGGGTGACGGGGACAAGCTGAGGAGAACCTAAATCTTGCCAAGCAGTTTAGGACAGGATGCTAACAGATGCAACCTCATCTATGACCATGCTAGGTATGACAATATGGTAAACCTATACTATAATTTGGAAAGGCAAATAAGGCAGAAGACGATATCCTACCTGTCGACTCCAATCAAAATAAGTGACTAAACTACTTGAAGGGGGTGTCGTAGGATTGTGAGATATTCCCTCTTGCACTATGGAAACAGGAGAAATGCTCTCATTCACCTTGGGAATGGAAGGATTTACCTCCAGTTCATTGGAAACTGAATAAACTAGAAGAACCTAAGCAGTATGAGGTTCACTCTCTACCAGAGAGGTATGGTTAACTAAAGGTAGAGCCACGCCTATCATTTTCTCAACAAATGGATGGTTAATAATGACTCACGAGACTCACTTTTGGAGAGAGTGGGGTTGACCAAAGATGACTTTTGATCAATCACTGGATCAACTAGTGAAGGATTAGGGGAAAGCTTTAGATAACTAGCCGGAAGATAAGACTCAGAAGCAGTAAGGTTTTCCAACTCTTTGCAAGGTTCATCAAAAAGAGGACAAAGGTGAATGGGATGATTACCTTCACACAACTTACAGGGAAATTTGAACTTTCCCTTTTTCCCATGAGCCTTATTATTACTAGCTGAAGGTTTATCACCAGCATGATCTTGAGAGGTTGATGACAAAGGTTGATGCGAACCTGTGGACCACACTCTAAGACCTTGCCCATACTAGGACAATTCTGAAGAAGGTAGTCACCCTTACATAAAATGCAAAGGAATTTTACTTTCTGGGGTTGGTTGGAATATTTTTCTACATTAGTTACATCCATAACAATAGTTGTTTGGTTGCCCCCTTGCTTATTTTGCTTCTTCTTCTTCATCCTCTTTTCCTCTTCTTAGCTACCTAGTTACTAGAATTCAGAATTTCACCAGGTAAAGAGGAAGAATGGGGTGAAGAAACATGCGAAGAAGGTGGGGGGTCAAATTTAGGATCAACACGAGGTTGATGTTGTTTAGGTGGAGGAGAACTTGGTTGAAAAATAGTTTAGACACTTGGAATCACCGAGGTTAAAAATAACCAAATTAGCAGACCAATGGTCAATCCAGGAAGGGACAATGTCACCATATAGGGAGCAACGGTATTTCCAAAAGAGGGAAATGAAGTAGGATTCTCGTCAAAGTGAAGAAAAATCACACAACCATATAAGCATATGCACAACAAATTAACACACAAAAACTAAACTGGGCAAAAAAGGTGGAGAGCCATCATGTGGTCTCTCATACTCATGTAATTATCTCTTATTCAAATAATTTAATAATACATTTAAATACATGTGAAAGTGTTCTTAATATAGTGTGTCTATCTTAGACTCACTTTGTTGAGACAATTTCTCAAATTACACACTAATTTAGGAGAGCTAGTTGGAGAGAATCTCTCATCCAAAACTAGACTCCTTAGTTTGAGGAGTTCTCGTGATTTTATTAATTTAATTTAATATTTGGATTTATTAATTGATTATTAAGAGAGTGAGGATAAAATTCCCCCTCCCCCCCAATGATAAATCCAAAACGAACAAGGAACCATCGTCCAAGTTCTCAAGTTGATCCTCAAAAACATTTGCCTAAAAAACTGCAAAAGCTGGATACTGAAAAAAACTCAAATCTGAAGAGAACATGAATCAACTGCATGTCTGATTCATCTTTGAATGTCACTTGACAACTCCATCATGTGCCAAGCCACAGAAGGATCCAACTTTCCTTTGCTTAAAAATAGCATCCAGTGTCCAATGACACAATTTGATGAATGCCCACTAGCGTATTTTCTGATGATGATTACCCACTGGCTGATGAGGATGCCCACTGTCTGCTTCACTAATGTTGTCAAGACTTTCAGCCTGACAACCACTTGTCAATTTCATTGACATTTCCCCCCCTTTGTTAGCTGAAAGGAGAGGCAATATTCTCCAAAATATATCTAAACTCCCCCCCTATAGGTGGAGGAGTATTTCACTGGTGTACTCCCTCGTTCAATTGCACGAGAGTACCATTTTCATTTGATTGTTGGCTGCAATATGTGTGAGTGAATCTAGTTGTAAAACTTGTACAATCTTCTAGCTGTGGATGACCATTCCTAGGGATCATCCATGAATAATCGATCTTTAATCTGGAAAGTTGGTATTGTTTGCAACATTTCTCTGATGAATGATTCTACTTGCCACAATGGTGACAAGGATGGAGATCAAAACACTGATCTTCCAGATGACTAGTTCTTGACAATTAGAACATGTTAGTTTGTCTGCAACTTGAGTTTGTGTGTATAGAAGTCAATTTGCAAGTTGCTGACAACTTGCTGAGGGGATTTGTTCAAGTAATCCGGCACTGGTGAACGGAATGGGCTTTGAATAATCAGGGATATGTAAGTTTTCATTATCTTTGACATATCCTAAGCCACGTCAATTTCGATTACTTTGGATTTCTTCCCATGGCTTGATGATGGGTTTGGAAGAAAGTTGCACTGGAACAACTTCAACACTTTAAGCTAGTTAGATGAATGAGTTCGAATGATCAGCTGTATTTGGAAAAGACTTGGAAGCAACACGCTTCTCTTGCAACTCAATTCTCTACAGTTGTGATTCTAGTTGAAGGAACTCAATCATTTCATGTGCATGTTGAATATGCACTTGAACTTTAGCAAGAGTGGTTTTGCTGATTTGCACCATGTCACTAGCTGATGATAAGATCAAATTGGTAAGAATTTGGGACAGTTGAATTTATGTCGCCATGTTGCCTTGCTTACTTTGAAATCAGGCTTGCTTGTTGTAGAAGTCATGCTTGAAAAAATTACTCAATTGAGTCGATCATTGAAATGACATGCTCACTTCCTTTGTTGTTTAAATGTCACACTTGCTTGCTTGGTTGTTTGAATGATAGGATCGCTTGCTTTGATTGGTTGAATGACATGCTCACTTGCTTTGATTATTTGAATGATTATTACTTTCTAGATGGTTTGCTTTAGCTTGCTTGATTTATTATTGACACTTTGTGCTTTCTTGAATGTACTCACTGAATCTGCTGATTTGTAAAAAAAGTAAAGGGTATCGAACACTGTCGAAAATGCACCCAAGAGACAAATGACAAGTTCAATATTGATGACTCAGTTGAAGACTCGACTTAATTTATTCACCTTAACAATTCAAATGAGGGTGTTGGTTGCAACCAAAAATGCACCTGGACAATTCAGTTAAAACATTGCAAGTGATACAGAAAGTGTTCATAATGTTGATGTCATTTGGACTTGAAATGCTTGAGCGTGTAGCGTCCTTAACTTGATGGCATGAATTAGCTATTGCGAAATTTTTTTGCAGAAGATTTCTTTTATCAAGTCGACGATGTGACGCTTTGTGTTTATGAACTTAAGTGATTACAAGAGTGTTGATTTCAGGAGCTTGATCGATGACTTGTATATGTAAACTTTCTTATGTGCATGTAGTTGTTTTGTTTAAGCATAATAATGAGATAATTTGAGCACAAGTCATGCACATGCATTCATTACACACCGTGTACCTAAGATCCCCTTATTCAATTTTAGGCAGATCTAGGAAAAAAAACACCACAAAAAGATATGATTTTATTAATCTTCAAGATACATCATCATGACAATGTCTTCAGTGAGGTGTCCCAAGCACAGACAGAGAACTCCTTGGCGTCAAATTGGCTGAAAAAAACTGACTCTAAAACAATGATAATTCCAAGCTCACAACCCTTTGAACCAAATTGTCAATTACAACTTTAATTTTGACTTGACTTTGAGATAGACTTGATGGAGTCACTCCAAAAATTACAAACCAAAATCACTTCAAAAAATCTCTATTACATACTGACCTTCTCAAACTTTACTAATATTTCCAAGTGAGAATATTTGGAATGAATGACTGTAGAAGATAGTTGATCAAGACTGTATGAGTCCCTTTAAACAATAAAACTTTTTTTCTTTGCTTCTCAACGAAAATCCTTAACAATGACCCTTCAGAAATGCTAGAAGAGATAGGCCGCAAATTTATCAATGACCTCTAATCAATAGTGAGTATCCAGATTCTTGAAGGCCTGAAATCAATCCTCAGAAATTGATATACAAGATAGAAAATTATGAATATGTTTCCAAATCGTCTACCTCTATTTTATTTACAAGGCCACAAGAATTTGAATGTCACTGGCTCATATCCAATCCATAGGTCTGAGTGATCTGAATTGTATACATAATCTTGCAAGTATTTCACCAGTAGCCAATATCTTCAGATTAGCAACAATGGCTGCCCAACTTTTTTAGGTTCGTGGAGAACTTCCAGATGATGAAGAAAATGAGAAATACTGCGTAGATTTCCTTCAGAAGGGCAAGTTAGAGGGTGATCTTGAAAGCATGGAAGGGAAAAAAAACTAGAATCCTAGACAATGACAATAAAATGGACAATGAAATGTCTTTTTCATATTCAGATGGAAACCCAGGCATTGGATGGACCAGTTTTTCTAGAGTTGGCAATCAACATAAGGGACTAGTAAGGGAAGTAAACCAAGAAGCCACTGAAGCTAGGGAAAAGGACTTTGGTTTAAAGAAACGACAACAAATTCAAGCTGAAAAGAACTGAGAGAAACCCCGTATACCTATGTGGAATAGCATGGATCATATATTGTAGGGACCACCTGAACATATAGGCATTCAGCATTTCAAGCAAGCAAGAAGTCTCTCCCATGGCTTCGGATTCTTTGAAAGCTTCTTTGCTTCCTTTTACAACGTTCAAATGCATCAATTATGTAACAGGCCCTTTGGTTCTCACTTCGTGTCATGACTTAGAATTAATTATGGTCCAATTCACAGTTTCACTGGGAATGTTTTACTCGACTATTGTATGTGCCTCCCCTATGGCACGACTTCGACTGCTTTATGACTCCTCTGTTGGCAATATAGAAACCTCAAAGTCTACATACTGTAGAAATAAGAAGAAAACTTTGATCTCGAAACTCCAGAATCTCTAACAAAGTCCGCACTTGGGACAAATCTCAAAACTTGGTATGCTTTGACAACTCCGAACCTAGTACACCTCTTGACAACTTGATTGTAAGATGCTGGTTTCGACCTCGTGATGTACAAGCGAGAAACAGAATTGAATATATATGCTCTGGATGAAGCCAAAGCCAATGGGATGGGAAAATTAAAGTAATGTTTTGGTCCAGACAACAAATTTAAGCTCATCGAAGTCTCGTATGGCCATTTAGGAGTTTTCCCCAATGGTCAAGAGTGGACAAAAGAAGGATGAATCGATGCAAGTTGTCAATGGTAGTGGGGACTCACGTGCTGCAATAATTATGTGCAGTGGTAACTAAAGCAGAAAATTCCATCT
>APFE031091238.1:82846-120160 GCA_000404065.3 Pinus taeda | reverse complement strand
GGCCCTTGGAAGAAATAAGGGTAGTTTGTAGATAGGAAGGCATAAAAAGAAAAAATTGAAATGCTGGGTTTGCAAGTCTAAGTGCACCCAAACCAAAAGAAGAAAAAATGTTAGGTAAGTAGGCTGGGTAGGTAGTTTTGAATTTACAGAATCTTGATTTCTGTTCATTTCTATGTTTTCAAAATATCATCTCTACTCAGGTCACAATCATCAGGTAGTTTCATGTGAAGGAACTCAAATTAGGCATAACTAACTTCCCTTTCTTCCTCTTCCCCAAATCATTAACTAATTTCCCCAAAAAGAGGTCAAGATCTGCTTGATATCTCTTAGTTTCATCATTCTCCATGTCATTAGCCTGGGTGAAGATCTGCTTCACTCAAGAAGGATCCATACTTTTCTACAAAGTTCTATCTCCCCTTTGAAGCCTAAGATCTCTGAAACTTTAGCGCTTTCTTGTCATCCCATATTAACTCCTGACATTATTATTTAACTCCCTATATTTTCCCCATCCCCCTACTAAAACTATGTAAATAATCCCCTTATGTAAATATCCCCTCCCCCTAGTTGAAATATAACCATAAGTACTTCTATGGGAATTACTAAGTCACCTGGACCTTGGTAACATCCCTCATCTCCACATAATTCGCCTTCCCTAGTGTTTGGACCCCTTCCAAAACACAAAGAAAACCCTTTCCAAATGCAAAAACCCCCCCCACACATTTTCTTTGGAAATTATTAATTTTTGTTTAATAAATTTCCAACGCGCCAAAACCCATTAAAACCTTAACCTAAAGTTCTAAACCCGCCCGCACCGCGGAAAATTAAACTTTAACGCGTGCTCTTTTATTAAACTCCGCGCATCTCCCTTTCTCGTCCACCGTCGGATCGCCCCCCCCTCAGATCCGACAACCCTTGTTCATATCGGGCGCCTTATTGTGGTGGTAGGTTACCACCCGATGTCCAACGGTTTTACCGTCGTACACCGGGACAGGTGGCAGCCTCCCATTGCATTGGGCCGCCCCTGACAAAAACCACCTCCGTACCAAAGGCGGTCCGATGCACAGGCCAAAACCGCCCTCCCCTCATGTAACAGGAGCGCCACCTCAGCCTACCACGTCGCCTCCACATCACCTCACACTGCCTGCGCCCGACCCACCTTAGCTTGCCACATGTCTCTGCCACGTCACCCCGCCGTACTGCCATGTCACCTTGATGACATCAGCATGCTGATGTCATATCTGTACCAGAGGACCCCACTGCTGATGTCAGCATGTTGACATCATCCGTCGTACAGTTGACGTCATGCTGACCTCAGCAGCCAAAAAACGGAAATTTACGCAAGCGCGAAAGTCGAGCTTCGGAGCTCCAAAATGAGAAACAGAAGCATTTTTCGATGCACAATTAGCGCGAAGCGCTAATCGCGCATCGCTACGGGAAATGAGCCATATTGGGGAATCTTTAGGGAATCTTTTGATTCCTTGGCCCTTTTTGCACCGAAATTGTCTGCTGTGTTTAATTTGCCGAGGAGTGGTTGTGGAATTCCTGTGCTTCTACATGGTTCAATAAGTGTTTCTTAACTCTGTTAATTTTTTCATGTTTGTTTTATCATAAATCCGCCCTCTATATTGCAGAAAATAAGAATAGTTTAGGATTTGCTTAGCTGCACCTTAGGCTCAATTTCTGCAATTTTTCATGTTTTCATCAGGAATAGTTATGAACATGCATACTTAAATGATCTTGTTTACGCTGTTTCTTTCACTTATGAATGATAATTTAGGCATTCTTAACTACTCCTAGATAACCATTCATTCACTTCTCCTCCCTGTCAGTTTTGATGAAAGATTCTTAATTTCCTTTCATCCTTGACCATCATTCCATCCTTTCAGCAAATTGATAATTGTCTCATGTGTGGCTATCCCGCTCCACAATCCTCTTGTGACCAAGAAAATGCAACAGCAAGCTTTAATCCATGACTCCATGCCCAATGGTTTGAAACTTATCACACCTTACCTTGCCTCTCTGCTTGGAATTCTCTACCTGGCATACACCTTCCATCCAAACAAAAAATCAAAACCCCTAAACCCGACAACTAGCCTAAAATCATCATCAACAAAGTTAAATCATTAAGAGAGAGCCCTCTCTGATTGCAGGTGGGCTAGAACCTGCAATCCAAAGATTGGTTTGTTGTTACCTCGGCCATATCCTTACAGGAGCCTAGGGACAACCTGAGTGATAACAGGTTGAAGTAGAGGCATTGCCGAGAGCTACAGAGGATTTCGTCATACAGTTCCTGTTCCACATATTTGTGTGATATGACCTCCCAAGAGATGTAATTATGGATGGAGGACCATAGTTTGTTGGTAATAAAATTGCTGCAACACTAAAAAACTATCTTATTCAGCATAAAATTACTACTCCATATCACCCACAGACGAATGGTCAAGTAGAAAGCACAAATAAAATAATAGAAGCAATACTGACAAAAACCATTGTGTCACACAGCGATTGGGCTACAAGATTTCCGGAAGCCTTGTGGGCATACAAAACAACATGAAGAAGTACTACCAGTTATTCACCATACCAGCTAGTATTTGGAAAGGAACCCATCTTTCCAATAGAATTCAAAATACAGACACTGCAAATAGCACAAGAAGTCAGTCTAGATTTAAATGAGGCCTAGATTAATAGATTACAACAGATCAATGAGCTAGATGAAATCAGGCTCTTTGCCCTTCAACATACTACGTTAATTCAACAACAACGAGCCAAATGGCATGACGCCCTCATTAAAAAGAAGGTCTTTCGCAAAGGAGATTGGGCGCTCCTATACGATTCCAGGTTTTAGGATTTTCTAGGGAAACTTCATACTCGCTGGTTGGGACCATACGAAATCTAGAAGGTACATGATAATGGCACCATTACCCTAACCACCATTGATGGATCCAAACATACCTTTAAGGTAAATGGCCACCAAGTTCGATTATACCACAAACCACTTACTCGGGAATCCTTCTACCAGCAACTTCGTGAAGATTCTGACATGCAGATTATGGTTGAGGAAGAGAAATCTTCCTCACCTTTGGTTCAGTAAGTAATTTTACTAATCTTACATACTGTACACAATTCCTTTATTTTGTTAGTATAAATTACTTTCTATACATATTTTTGCATTTATATCATGATTGCACTTTGTTGTTCCTTTCAAAAGGAATAGCGTTTTCACCACCTTGCTATTCCTTTTTCAAGGAACAACACTTCTGCAGTTTGTTGTTCCTTTCGGAAGAAACAATATTTCCTCCATTCTGCTATTCCTTTCTGAAGGAACAACATTTTTGTCGTTTTGTTGTTCCTCTTTGAAAGGAACAACACTTGCATTTTTTTGTTGTTCCTTTCCCAAAGGAATGACACTTGCGTTTTCCGTTATTCCTTTTCTGAAGGAACAACATTTTCGTTTTCTACTATTCCTTTTTCCAAAGGAACAACATTTTCATTTTTCTGTTGTTCCTTTATCCAAAGGAACAACATTTTCGTTTTCTATTGTTCCTTTTTCCGAAGGAACAACATTTTCGTTTTTTTGTTGTTCCTTTTTCCGAAGGAACAACATTTTCGTTTTCTGTTGTTCATTTTTCTGAAGGAACAACATTTTCGTTTTCTGCTGTTCCTTTTTCTGAAGGAACAACACTTGCATTTTCTGTTGTTCCTTTTTCGAAGGAACAACACTTGCATTTTTTTTCTGTTCCTTTTTCCGAAGGAACAACACTTGCATTTTCTGTTGTTCCTTTCCGAAGGAACAACACCTTCATTTTTCTACTGTTCCTTTTCGAAATGACAACATTTTCGCATTTTTTTACTTGCGCTTGTTTTCTTTGCTGTTCCAATTAAGGGACAACTACTGTTCCTCTTAATGTAAAACAATTTCGAGTATTTCTTTCCTTCTGCTTGCGATTTTGTGCACATTACCTGTTTTATATTTTTCTTCTTTGTGTGTTTTATCATTTAGATCATTTTTGAAACAAAACTATATAGCTATGCAATGAATACAAAAACTAGAGGATATTGAAATCATCAAATTACATAAAAGTTGCTTTCTTTACAAGAAATTGCTTTGAATTGATAAGAGAAAAGAGGAAAGGACATAACTATTGATCACCTTGCTATCACTATTATGCTAATACCGATATATTGCTTATCTTTATCATGATGGTTCTTTCTAAATTCCCATAATCCTCTTTGATCATTATCAAGGAATAATAACAAAGGGTACATTTTTCTATTGGGATGTTAAGACTTCTTCCACCATCCCTACTCTTAAGGAGTGTTGAACCACCCTTTGTGTATAAATAGGAAAAGTACTTTATAAAGGAACAAAAACAAGAGAAAAATGTTTATATAATTTGCTAACATGGTTTATCAGATGAAGGATAGGGGGTCTCATCAAGAGCTAGCCTACCATGATCATAAGGAAGAAAGTGAAGTGGCATTCCCACTATGTCCATCACACCAGGGATATGATCCAAGAGGCACATCAGGAAAAAATAAAGAGTCCTTGGAACAGGAGGTCTCATCACGAGCTGGCCTGCCCACCTTTCACTCCTTCCTGGTGAATGGCATTATGATTTATCTGGTTACCAAGCCAGCATAATGGCCTCCATTCTGACATTGCACAACACTTTCCTAAGCATATACAAAGGATCATGGTTCCATGGGTGAAATAAAAAACTCTGTCAAGGTTATGGACACCTATGGGCAACAAAGCTCTGTTGATGGTATTGAAGTCACATTCCTTATACACCAAGAGCAATTATAAAACCCTTCTTCTATCTTTGTAATGGGTCAAATAAGATTATGTACATAATTCCTCCGAACCTTTAATACATGAAAATCTATTACAACCAATTATGACGGAAAAAGTGATAATGACCGCATCGAACCTTTTGTTCACGTCAACTATCCTATCCTCCAAATCTTGCATCATATCACGACATTCTCTTATTTATTAAGTGATTCTATTATACACCTCGATTTTGGAAATTTGCTCGTTCTTGTAAACATGGCATCTCGGTATACGTTGTTACTTTATGACTCTTTACCATGGCAGTTCAGCACGCCACTCCCTCATTTGATGGCCGATGATGGCCAATCACATTACAGGGGGGAGCAGGTGACCTCATAATTTACTGGCATACGTGTTAGCCTATCATTCGGAGAATTCTCACTTGGGAATAGCAAGGCTTAACAGTATATTGTTTTCCAATTTGCATGGCTTGTTGTTCCAAAGCTATTTCCGTGTTATGCTCTGCAACAATTAGCAGTAATTGGAAATTTGAACAAGCTTGTTGTTTCATTATTTTCTCTGTGGTTGCTAACATCTTGAACAACCTATTATTCCATTACCGTCTCTGTGTTTTTTACAGAGTGCTAAGCATGGGAGGAAGATCAATTTGTAGAGAACCATAGGTGTTGACAGTCTTTGATACTGCACGAGAAATCCTAACAAGGGCAGGATGGATAGTTTATCTCAATCGTCTACAACAATCCAATGAGACTGTGGCAATTGAATTTTTGCAAAAATTGCAAGAATATCACTCCACGGTAAGATGGAGACAGATAATAGTCACCGATGAAATAATTGCAGAGGTTTCAGGACTGCCAGCCATTGGACCTGTGTGGACTCTGAAGAAGGTAAGACTGTGAGACGCCATAAAAATATTCCAAGATGAAAGCCAGAACCTGACTGTAAGAGAAAAGGGAGTTCTACCAGCAGCCTTAGGAGATTTATGGCTAGAATTGGCGAGAATCATCTAGAGTTACATCACCTGTGAAGGCAGGAAAGACGTGGCAAGACCACGCCACCTTAAACTTTTAGCCATGTTAAAACAAAAATGCACTGTGAATTTTCCTGTATTTTTAAATTCTTTATTACACGATGTTGCCCAAAGCATGAAGAAATCTCGCCACGTAGAATCGGTAGTAAGTCACCATGGATTGATATGATTGATAGTTAGCTACAATCTTGCTCAGCAACAGAGCAGTTGGGAAGAACTGATTTTCACAATAGACGGGGGACTAGCTTTGCCAGCCCTAAAACGAAAACATGTTGCAAGTATGTTGAATAGACCACTCAAACGAAGGAAATCCATTAGATTGGCATGGATCAGAGGAAGGCTAGAAAATTCCCAAGGGAACACTAGTAAACCGGTGGAGATAGATGTTTCAAGGGAGGAGCAACCCCCACTATTGGAAGGAGGGGAGAACGAAAGAGAATTGAAGGAAAATGATGAGGGAGAAACAGAGGAAGAGGCCGAGCAATCTGGTCAGGAGGAAGAAGAAACATAGGAATGTGACGAAAGCCCATTGCAAAATCCGCTGCGAGAAGATGAATTGGCCTAGATTCTGGCCAATATGGGCAAATATGCGCAACCTCTTAGCCCACTAAACATCCACACCAAAGAAGGACCGCAGGAGCACTCTGTTCATGATAAGAGTGCATCCGAAGAATTGTGTGACAAGGAAGAAGAAGAAGAGATTCACTCCGCCCATGATGAAAGTGTATCCGAAGAGAAAAGTGATGAAGATAAAGAAGAGGAACAATCTGTTCCAAGTCAGAATACATCAGAAGAATTTCATGAAAAAGAAGGGGTGGAAGAAGAAGTCACCTAGGAGATAACAGAACAAGCTAGGGTTTCTACTCCTCAAAAAACCAATCAATAGAATAATGAGGAAGAACCCCAAGAAGAAAATCATGAAATTAGTCAAGGAAAAATTCCAAGCATGAGTAAGCGAATTGTTGTTCCTTCCAGGAAAACAGAAGAAATCAAAATATTACGAAAAGAACAGCAAAGACTTCTCAACGTGATAGCATGAAGTTGACAACAAATCAAGGTTTTGAAGATGGGGAAGAAAGCAAAAAAGAACTTGGTGGTAAAGCATGCAACCACTCTAGCAAAACCCCTTAGGAAAAATATTAAGAGGACTCAAGTCCAACCTACTGTTCAAAACCAAAAGGAACAACATTCGGCTGTTTCCCATGTCAAAGTACAAACAGATAACATATCGACCTATGAAAAAGAAATTCAGACAGAGGCACAGTCGTCTGAGGAAATTCGAACCATAAATACAAAACGACACAATAAGAAGATTCAAGTAAACCTCTGTGAGAAGGTTTGGTGCAAGCCCAACAATTAGTAGAGAAACTTACAGAACAGACTATCTCTCGAGAAAAGTATGAGAAATTACAACAACAGCTGAGGGACGCCAACTTATCCGAAAGTCAGGCTTTTGAAGGATGGTGGAAGGAAGAAGAAAGAGTCAAAAAGGTAACTCATAGACTAGATGTAGTCATCAAACAAATGGATACCTTATGCTCTTTGTATACTGACGTTCTAGCATGTAGAGCACCTGCTAGGAACTATACCTTGTTTTTAATGGAAAGATATTTGCAATTAAAAATTAAAGCTGTCAAAGCAGGAGCCCCTATAGAAATAAACACTATTGATGACTTCATAAACTGTTGTAAGCACTATGGGGTGAAGGTTCAGAGATTATTATGTGAATTCTATTTGCACAACCTTGTGTTATATCAAGAAACAAAGCAGAATCCCAGCCCTTCTGTTGGGGATGTCCAACTGCAGGCATTCATTTCTTTTGGTGTTAATCAAATAAAATGGCTTAAAGCCTACAATGCCTTTCAAAGACAAGAAAGTGGATTAGACTTATGGGTGAGAGCTGAGCCTAGAGACCCATTGTATTTATGGAATAAACATAGGAACCTAATAAGGACTACGGGTGTGATTGAGGCATTAGGACCTATTCATACAACAATCAATTGGCAAGGGATAGAATACTTCTTTGCCATCAAAGACCTTGCCATTGCAGCCGCCAAATTCCGATATCAGACTTCTAATTCGAGCATCCAACACAAGGAACCGTTTAACTATGAGAACTTTAAGTTAGCTGTTGATCGCTTAGGCCTCTATGGTGACCTTATTTTGAGGGAAGGCCCATCTTGGTTAGGCTGTAGGTTCCGAAGTCTAATCATTTGGCACCCTGCACTAGGATACCAAGCCTTATACGAAATGCCTGAGGGTCAGACAAGACATCTTTTTGAGCACCTAGCTAGGCATCATGGTTGTAGACCACCTCATGAGATTTCATCTCCAACCTACTCCCTCACCGCCTTGCATGTCAACTACAATGTTTTCATGAGGGCATGAAAAAGGGTAAGTAGGGGGGTGTGTTGAGCATTGGAGAAGGTATGTTATTATCATTTGTTTTGTCATCTTTTCTTTAAAACTCATAACCTCTTTACATCATGAACGAGGTATATGACAAGAGATTATGATAAAATCTAGAAGATTTATATGCAACGTGAAATAACCAATAATTACCCTTTTCCTATGCAGAAAGAGGAGAAAACAGAAGATTGCCATGCCAAAGGAAAATACAAGACAAAGTTAACTGTTGTCCTTTTACAGGGAACCACATTCAAACAAGGCAATCCAAATTGGAGCGTATCAGCCAAGAAAAGGAAAAGGAGATACCAAATCGGTGCAAGAGAACAAGAGGATAACTGAGAACTAACAGTTTGGCGAATCCCTCAGGATCCTTTGATCCCGAGGGATTTCTACCTTAACGATTTTCTTTATCGTTGATATCTCTGCTCGGCTATTATAAGAAGGGGCAACACTATTAGCCCGGGGGGACAGACTATTGTTATTTTTATGAAATTCTCTTTTGTACTTAAAACCTTGATCGTCGACTTTCTTTGAAGAGCGATTCATTGTAACTCTGTTTTGATGTTTTAATATATAAATCTTGTTGCCATTCTATCTTTGATTCTAGAGTAACCTTAAGCAGTGTGTCTTTAGAGGCTAGGAGCCCAACCCTGGTGGATCACTTGCTCCTGTACCATTATTTTCAATTCGTGTGTGGTTTGATCTCTTCTATTCGCTTTGTTCAGTAATCTAATGTGCCTTGCTGTTTTACATATCAGTTCTATTATATTTCATCTATACTTGACTAAGTAATGTTATTCTCTACAACAAGAATGCTATGTTACTCATTCTAACTTTATATTGCATTACTGTCCCTTTTAACAATTGATATAACATTGTTTTTCCTTACAGATTTCCATTCGATTACAGAGTACCAATGTTGTATATTCCTGAATCGATAATACTGTATTTATCTATGGTTTATTCTTAAAATGTGATTGTTGTTCATTCGGGATTGTTGTTCCGTCGTGATCACAATTGTTGTTTCTTTATAACTGTGATTCATACTTCTTGTATCGAAGCTCAGATTACTGTTCCTTTCAATATTAAGAGTGTCGTGTGTTTAATCTGGTTTGTTGTACATTTATATTTGATTTAAGTTGTTGTTCTATATTTTATTTTTGTTAGTTTTGCTGTTCCATTTCTGTTTCTTGTTCAATTCATCTATAAAGTAAAGATTGTTACTTAATTATTGTAGGATATAATTATTGTTGCATTCATTTAGGTAGGTTAATATTTTGTTGTTCAATCCTATTTATAAAATTAGTTTTTGTTCCATTTCCTGTCATTTGATTTATCATCGCTTTGGTGTGCAGAACGACCTGAGACTGTAGTGAACATTGACATATGTTGTCTAGTCCCCAGATTGATGATATTTTCCTTGATTTCTTTTTAATTGCATCAATTTACAAAGGGAAGAGTTACCATTACTGTACCCTTGACTAATAAATTGTTGTAACTCTCTGAATGCATTATTTGAGTTTTAGGTTTCTTTTTGTAAGTAGATTTTATTCCAAGCATCTGTTTACTCTTGTATTTAGAGCACTATACTAGTAGCATTACTCTAACAAATGACTACCTCAAATTGAGTACACTCTTTGAGATAACAAATCGTTCCTGGATTGACAATTAATGTAGGGTAAATAGAGGTGAAAAAGACCCTTTTTACTACTCGACACATCCGAGGTGTGGTGGGGCATCCGGTGGCACCAATCTCAGAAATCAAGGCTGTTGTTGAGCTATGCAAGGGGGGTGGGCTAGACAGTGCATTAGATTGTGAAGTGGCCCAAGAGTATGGGCCAGTGCCTAGACCAATGGCGGCTCTGCCCTCTCTGGAGTCTATTTTTGGTCAACTTTAGAATATCATGGTGATTTTGGTAGAATTAAGGCAGCAACGTCATAATGACATAAATGAACTGATTGTTTCTTGAACAACATCCAACACAATCTGTGGGTGATGATGGACATGATGGATTCAATCCAGCGAAGCCAAAGACGTTTGGCGGAACGACTAAACCAAATTGAAGACATAATTGACCACCTGGAACACCATGCACATGAGGGAATGAGACGCCCCTATAGAAATTCCTTGTAGATTCAAACTGCATATTGCAATATGTTAAAACAATTTACTTGAATCTACTCTACTCATTAGTGGAAACAATAAATGATAGATGAAATCATGAATCATAAAAGAGAAAGAATTCAATCACACATAACACAATAATTTTCAAGGGAAAGCGACAGCTAAAAACCCCTAATATCTGTATATTGCATTAATCGGAAAATTTGAGAAGATTGCAAGGTTTTGCTCAATCCTGAGCAACCTGTGCACAATCTCAATCTATCCCACCGCTTCACAAACAAGCTCCAACAAATGCTTAGCCAAATTTGTTGCCTACCAGCTTCTACTTCCTTGCGCATTTTCTTAGGGAATTAGCCTATATTTAATTGGGAAATTCCGCATCCATAACTACGTAATCCATCAATAGGATTTCCTCTTATTGCATTCACGATCGCTTTAATTTAGATGATTTTACAACTAATAGTACAGTGTCACTGAACTCCAATATCAATTGGGTCTTTCTCTAATTTGACATGCATGAGTTAATTATGAGTGAATCTTTAGTTTACAGGTTGAAAAGTATTAGTTACACCCTACTACCACAGGTTACACCACACTACTAGATCTCCCACTAATTCCTCCATCAGTTAAAACTAATTTAACTCAGTTAAACTGAATTAAATAATTACAACTCAAAATAACTCAACTTGGGCCCCTAAAAATTTAGGAACCACTCTACATGACTCTAGATAGACTCCTAACTCGAATTAACTGAGTCAACTAACTCAAATTAACTTAATTAACTATTACAAGTTGCTATGTCTAGATTTTTCTGTAGATTCACCACTGTACATGACTCTAGATACACTCCCAACTCAAATTAACTGATTCAACTAACTCAAATTAACTTAATTAACTATTATAAGTTGCTATTTGTAGATTTTTCTATAGATTCAACATCTCATGTGATATACGAAAACATAAGACAAGGATCTACTATACTTTCAACATCGGAAACCAATAATGATCGATGAAAACAATAATCAGCAAGAGTAAGAATATAAATCGCACGTAACACAATATTTCTCTAGGGAACACAACTGCTCAAAACCCTAACTATCTATATTGCATTAATTAGAAATATAAGAAGAAAATACAATGCTTGTTCTCACTAGAACAATCCTTACACAAGTATGATCAACTCTCTACCTCACAAGCCCGCTCTAGCCAACACTTAGCCAATTGTGTTTCCTGCCAAGCCCCTATTTCCTTGCGCAATTCCTAAGAGGATGAACCCATATTTAATTGGGAAATTCTTCTTCCAAAACTACACAATTCAAACTTAGGTCCTCAACTAATCGTATGCATGATCAGTATAACTCAGAAAATAATACAAATAATAATACATTGTCCATGCACTCTAGTATCAACTGGGTCCTCCTCTAAACTGACATGCATGAATTATTTATGAGAATCTTCAGTTAACTCATGTGGCACTGAAGATGCACTAGTGCACTAACTCACTAGTAAACCTCTACTAGTTCCTCCAACAGTTAGAACTAGTTTAACTGACTATAACTCAGTTAGATCAAGTTATCTAATTATAACTCCAAAGAACTCAACCTAGACCCCTAAAATTTAGGGATCACACTTACATGACTCCAAATAGACTTCCAACTCGAAATTCCTAAGTCAATTTAACTTAATTAACTATTTAAAAGTTGCTACGAGAATAGAAATTGATTTTAATTCACAATTGAATTCAAGGACAAATTAAATTGGAATTCCTTCTTGTTATTTTTAACACTCCCTCTCAACAAGAAAAGGATTATCAACTACCCCGATCCTGTCTCAGTGAAAATCGAATTTACATCTTGACAATGACTTTTTCAAAATGTTAGCATCATGCTCCTCTGTGGGGATGTCCTCCAACAACATAATCTGCCTTTACACGCAATCTCGAAGATGATGATACCGGATCTCAATATGCTTGGACCAATCGTGAAAAACTATATTTTCAGAGAGTTTGATACAACTTTGATTATCATAGTAAATCATAGTTGGATCCATCTGCTAACCAAACAAACCAACTAGAATCTTCCTCATCCAGATGGCCTCACATGTTGTTTGACTAGTAGCCATGTACTTTGCCTCTACCAAACTGAGTGCAACCGATCTTTGTTTCCTGATGTACTAAGAAACAACTGCTGATCCAATACTGAAGATCCCTCCTGATGTGCTCTTCCTGTCTGATGGAATCCCTGCCCAATCTACATCGGTGAAGCCTTGAAGCTTCACTCTCTCTATTTGTTTATACCACAATCCATACTGAGTAGTGCCTTTGAGGTATCTCAACACATGCTTGGCCGACTTCCAATATAGCTTGGTAGGCCTAACCATTGCTTGACTAAGATGGTTAACTGCATAGCACATGTCCAATAGTGTGTTCACCAAATACATGAGTGAACCCACAAACTACCTGTAAATAGTAGCTTCCACTACTTCACCTGAAGTAGCATCCTCCTTCCTCAAGTTACTTGCTAGAGGAGTCTCCATGGGTTTATTGCTCTCCATGTGGAACATTTTCAATATCTCGTTGGCATACTTTCCTTGAGAGATAAAAATTTCCCCATCACCTTGCCATACTTCCATGCCCATAAAGTAGTGCATGAGCCCCAAGTCCTTCATTTTAAACTCTTGCAAGACTTCATCATCTTATCATCCCCTGTCAAAATCAAATCGACGACATATAAAACAATAATTAACAATTTACCTTCCACCACAATATGGTACAAGTTTGCATCTGCTTCACTTTTGGTGAAGCCAAACCCAGTGAAGTAGCTATTGATCTTGGTTTACCAAGCACAGGGTGCTTGCTTCAGCCCATACAATGCTCACTTGAGTCGGCACACATGTGACTCATGGTCAAAGGTATCAAAACCTTGAGGCTACTCAATATACACCTCTTTCTTAATCATGCCATTAAAGAAGGCTTTCTTTACATCCATCTTATGTATCTTCGAACCCATCTACGTTGATCGTGCCAAAATGGATTTGATTAATGAGTACCTTGCAACATGAGCAAAGGTCTCATCATAGTCAATCCCCTCTACCTGACAAAATCCTTAGGCCACAAACCTGGCCTTGTGTTTCTCCACACTACCATCTGCTGCTTGCTTTGCCTTGTAAAGCCATCGGGAGCTCACCATTGACTTGTTTGTGGGTCTTGGGATCACATACCAAATACTGTTATGAACAATGGAGTCATACTCCTCCAGCGTGGCATCAACCCAAACTGATTGTTGCGCTGCCTCCTCAAAAGAAGATACCTTTGTCTCAACACACTTGCTCGTAATAGCCATGTATCCAGTGTACCTCTCAAGTGACCTCCTCTAACTGCGTTGTGATGTGGGTGATCCCACATTCTCTCTCGCATCCTGCAATAACCTGACAACCTCTATGGTGCACTTTCTCCCATCTCTAGAAGACTCTGCTTGAGTGGATGTATGAATTCCAGGATCCTCTACATGTGGCTGCCCCACATCAATTTGAGGTTCCTCCTTCGTAGCATAAGATCCTCAACCACATGTAGATGAAGCTCCCTCTCAAGGGAACATCACATGGCCTTCTCTTCATCAAATTTGACATACCTACGAACCACTATCATCCTGCTAGTCAGAAGGTACACCTGATAGTTATGAGGTGTATCATTTTACCCCACAAATATCCCTAACTTTGTTGTCATCTCAAGCTTCTTCCATGCATCTTTGGTCACATGGAAATATACTGACGACCCAAAAATCCTGAAGTGATCCACATCTGGTCTCTTCCTTGAGAAGCATCTTCTGGTATACTCATCCCAAGAATCTAATGAGGGATTATGTTCTATAAATAAACAACTACGTTACATGCCTTGTCCCACAAGTGTAGTGGTAGGCCTTGATCATGCAACATCGCCCATGTTGCCCGTACTATGCTTCTATTCTTCCTTTTAGCCACCCCATTCCGTTGTGGGTTATGGGGTGATGTCAACTCCTGTTTAATCCCTTCTTCCGCACAAAATGTTTTAAACTCATTTGACACATATTCTCCACTGTTATCACTCCTGAGAGTTTTAACTTTTCTACCAGTATATTTCTCGACCAATGTTTTAAATTCACAAAATTTTGCAAAAGTTTGAACTTTCTTCTACATGAAAAGATCCAGCATTTACGAGAAAAATCGTCAACAAATATAACACAATACCTATGTTTGGTTGTGGATGTTGTCGAGAATGGTCCACACACATCTGAATGGACTCGATATAGGATCACTAGCTTTGGTGAATTTTCCCAAAGTTCACCCTTTGCATGTGTCAACTTGCTCTAGTGTACCTTTGGGAAGACCGGTAGAAATTTGTTACATGATTTTCAAAGCGACATGATGCAATTGACCCAACCTCTTGTGCTATCCCTCACTGATTTCTTGACTCTACACCTTCTGTTCTTTCAGCTCAAGGTAGCACAATCTTCTACCTCCAACCTATAGAGATTCTTCACCTGAATCCCCATCCTCTTTACCTGTCCCGTGGCTATGTGACAAAGGAACACCTTTCCTTTACTAAAGATCACATCATAGCCTCTATCCTCCAACATGGCAATAAATACCAAGTTCTTATTCAAACCATGAACATACATAAAATCTCGCGAAGTGAGGGGAGCACCAGACTCCCTATAAAAGGTAACTGTACCCAACCCAATAGCATTGTACCTCCTGTCATCACCCATCTCGATATGCATCTAGAGATCCTTCTCCTCCAAGTCACTGAAGAGCTCCTTGTTACCAACCATGTGGAAAGAATCTCCATTGTCTAGGTACCATACACTACCTATCATCAATGACACCATGCATTCAATGAAGGTAAAGTCCAATTCGAATTGTGAGGTAAGAGCCTCGCCTACCACTCCTCCTAAGGACTTCTTATTGGACTTCTTAAGTGGAAAATTTGTAGCAAAATGTCCGAACTCATGACAACGAAAGCACTTGACTTTTGACATGTCCTTCTTCTAGCCTCCATGAAAAGAATCTGATTTGGATTGGGACACCTTCCCATTATCTTTCTTCGCCTTACTTGCTAAGGCACAATTTTCCTCATCATCATTTTTTTATGAGGATCTGTCCTTGGCGCCCCTCTGAATCTCTTTTTGTACCAAATTCGACCACAGTCGTTCCCAATCTAGCAGCTTCTCCCTCCTGTTTACAGATTCCTGATAACTATGCCAACTCTTGGGAGTCCTATAAGAGCTAGGCTCACCATATCATCCTCAGAAATAGTAATCCCAACACTTCCAAGCTCATCACAACAATCAGTGACCTTGGTCAAGTATTTTGGAATTGAGTCACCCTTCTCCATCTTGATCTTTCTGAGTTTGTCCTTCAGTGCCAACTTCCTATGGTCACTGCTATTCTGAAATAGTTCTGTCAACGCCTTCCACATAGCATATGGAGTTTCCTTGCCATGGAGACTCAAGACAATGTGGTCCCAAACTCCCTCAAGGATAATATGCCTCACCTTTTCTACACACTTTCTCCATTTGCCCAAATCATTAGTATCTTATGTTGGAGGCTTAAGAACGTCTTGATCAATGAATTCCTTGAGGGCATTTTGTTCCAGCACTGCTTCCATCATGTCCTTCCAAGCTATGTAATTCGAGCTACCTTCCAAGGCATACTCAAGTCTCAAACCATAGAAAGCCATTTTCCGACTTTGAAGTATGAATTGCAAATTCGAATTTCACCTACAAAAAAAACTCGAAATCTCCTCTTCTATATTGTCTTAAGCCTTGATACCATGTAGATTTTTATGTAGCTTCAACATTTCATGTGATATACTAAAACATAATACAAGAATCAGCTCTAATTTCAACAATGAAAACCAATAATGATTAATTAAAATGATAATCAGCAAGAGGAAGAGTATCAATCAAACATAACACAATATTTCTATGGGGAAGGCAATTGCTCAAAACCCCAACTATCTATATTGCATCAATCAGAAATTTGAGAAGAAAATATAATTCTTGTTCTCACTAGAACAATCCTAGCACAAGTACGATCAAATCTTTGCCTCACAAGCCTGCTCTAGCCAACACTTAGCTAATTATGTTGCTAGCCAAGCCCCTATTTCCTTGCTCAAATCCTTCTTCCAAAACTGTGCAATCCAAATTTAGGTCCTCAATTGATTGCATGCATGATTTGTAAAACTTGGAAAATCATACAACTGATAGTACATTGTCCCTGCACTCTAGTCTCAATTGGTTCTTCCTCTGAACTGACATGCATGAATTATTTATGAGTGAATCTTCAGTTAACTGGTGTGGCGCTGAGGATGCACTGGGGCACTAACTCACTATTAAACTTCTACTAGTTCCTCCAAAAATTAGAACTAGTTTAACTGAGTATAACTCAGTTAGACTGAGTTGTCTAATTACAACTCTAAAGAACTCAACCTAGACCCTTAAAATTTAGGGATCACACTTACATGAATTCAGATAGAATTCCAACTCAAAATTCCTAAGTAAATGAAGTCAATTTAACTTAATTAACTATTTACAAGTTGCTATGATAATAGAATTCAAATTTAATTGACAATTTAAGTCAAGGACAAATTAAATTGGAATTTCTTGTTGTTATTTTTAACACTATGAGAATTAGAATTACAATTTAATTCCTATTTTAATTCAAGGAAAAAATTAAATTAGGATTTTCTTGTTGCAATTTTCAACGCTCCCTCTCAACAAAATAAGGGATTACTTTCTAACCCAATCCTACCTCTATGAAACTCGAATTTTCATCTTGACAATGCCTTTGTCAAAATGTTTGAATTATTCTCCTCTGTAGGAATGTATTCTAGCAACATTGTTTTCCTCTGCACACAATTTCGTAGATGGTGATATCATATTTCGATATGCTTGGACCAATCATGAAAAATGGTTTCTCCGAGAGTTTGATACAACTCTTATTGTCATAAACAATCATTATAGGATCCATCTACTAATCAAACAACCCAATAAGGATGTTCCTCATCTAGATGGCCTCACAGGTTGCTTGACTTGCAACCATGTACTTTGCTTCCTTTGAACTGAATGCAACTAATATTTGCTTCCTATTGTACCAATAAATTGTTGTTGACCCAATAATGAAGATTCCCCTTGATGTGATCTTCCTTTCAAATGGAATCCTTGCCCAATATGCATCTATAAAGCCTTGAAGATTCATTCTGTCTTTCTGTTCGTAACAAATACCAAACTGAGTGGTGCCTCTGAGGTATCTCAACACATGTTTAGCCACCTTACAATAAATTTTGGTTGGCTTAACTATAGCTTGACTAAGTTGGTTAACTAAAACACGCATATCTGGTCATGTGTTCACCAAATACATAAGTGAACCCACAAGCTGTCTATAAATAGTAGCCTCCACTACTTCACTTGAAGTAGCATCTTCCTTCCTCCAATTACTTGATAGAGGAGTCTCCATGGGTTTTTTTCTCTCCTTGTGGAACTTCTTTAGTATCTTGTTGGTATACTTGTCCTGAGAGACAAATAGTTCATCATCTCCTTGGCATACTTCCATGCCAAGAAAGTAATGCACAAGCCCCAGGTCCTTCATCTCGAATTCTCTTGCAAGATCCTCTTTGCGATATTTTATTAGCTTCTCATCACCTGTAAGAATAAAATCATTGACATATAATACTATAATCAACAATTTACCTTCAACCAAAATATGGTAAAGGTTCACATCTACTTCACTTTTGGTGAAGCCCAAGCATGGGGTGCTTGGTGTACCAAGCACGGGGTGCTTGTTTTAGTCCATACAACTCTCACTTGATTCTACACACATGAGAATCTCTATTGAAGGTCTCAAATCCTTTCGGCTGCTCAATATACACCTCTTCCTCAATCATATAATTGAGGAATGTTTTCTTCACATCCATCTGATGTATCTTCCATCCTGTCTTCACTGACAATGCTAGAATAGATCTGATTACTGAGTACCTTGATACTAGAGAAAAGGTCTCCTCATAATCAATTCCCTCCACTTGAGAGAACACTCTAGCCACAAATTTGGCCTTGTGTTTCTCCACACTCCCATCTGCTACTTGATTTACCTTGTAAATCCATCTAGAACTCACCACTTACTTGTTTTCTAGTGTTGGGACCACTTCCCAAACATTTTTTATGATAATGGAGTCATACTCCTCAACCATGTAATCAACCCATACTAGTTTTTTCACTACCTCCTCAAATGAGGATGGCTCAACCTCTACACTTTCACTCATCAAAGCCATGTAGCTAGTGTATTGATCTAGTTACCTCCTCTGCTTGCGTTGTGATGTGGGTGCTCCCACATTCTCTCTAGCATCATGCATCAATATGTCAACCTCTCTAGTGTGCTTCCTTACATCTCTGGAAGTCTCTGCAAGAGATGGTGCTTCCACTATATGTTCCTCTGCATGTGGCTACTACACAACATCCCGAGGTTCCTCATTTGGAGCTAAAAGTTCCTCATCTGCATGTAACTGAAGCTCCCTCTCAAGGGAACGTCTCATGGCCTTCTCTTCATTGAACTTCACATCTCTACGAACCATTGTCATCCTATTGGATGAAAAGTACACCTGATAGTTGTGAGGTCTATCAGTGTACCCCACAAATATGCCCAACTTAGCTATTGGCTCTAGATTTTTCCCTTCATCCTTGGTAACATGATGGTAGACTGATGAACCAAAGATCCAGAAGTGTTCCACATCAAGTTTCTTACCTAAAAAAGCTTCTTTTGGTGTACTCATCCTGAGAATTTGATGAGGGCTTTTGTTCTACAAATAAACAGTTGTGTTGCATGCTTCAGCCCACAAGTGAAAAAGTAGGTTATGATCATGTAACATCACTCGTGTCACTCCCACAATAATTTTTTTCTTCCTATCAACCACCCCATTCTGTTGTGGGTTATGAGGTGTTATTAACTCCCATTGAATGCATTTTGATGCATAGAAGTTCTTGAATTAATTCAAAACATATTATCCACCATTATCGCTTCTGAGAGCTTTAAATTTCCTTCTAGTAGATTTCTCGAGAAGTGCTCTAAATTGACAAAATTTAATGAACATTTGATCTTTCTTTTGCATGAATAAAATCTAGAACTTACGAGAAAAATCATTAACAAATATTACGTAATACATGTGCTTGTCTGTGGATGCTGTCAAGAACGATCCACACACATCTGAGTAAACTCTATCAAGGATGGCTCGCGCTCAACTATATTTATCATGAAAAGAAGCTTTGGTGTAATTCCCCAATGTACACACTTTGCATGTGTCTCTATGCTCTAGTACACCCTTGGGAAATCATGTAGAAATTTGTTCCATGATCTTAAAAGCTCTATGGTGCAAGTGACCCAATATTTTATGCCACCACTCATTGATGTTTGGCTCTGCACCTTCTCTGCCTTTGTGCTCAAAGAAACATGATCTTTTACATCTAATTTGTAGAGGTTCTTCACTCGAACCCTGATCCGCTTCACTTGTCCTAAGGCTATGTGATGAAGGAAAGCCTTTCCCTTCTAAAATATCACATCGTAGCCACGGTCCTCCAACATGGAAATTGAAACCAAATTCTTCTTCAAACCAGGAACATACATGGCATCTTTTAATGTGAGAGGAGAACAAGGTTCCTTCTGAAAGGTAATAGTACTACTTTCGGTCACGCCCTACCTCCCATCATCTCCCATATCGATGTGCATCTGAAGGTCCTTCTCCTCCAAGTCACTGAAGAACTCTTTGTTTTGGGTCACATGGAATGAGGCTCTTATCTGAATTGGAGCAGATTAGTAATGTTGTGCTAATTCCCCAATCAGAAATAAAGCCAAGATGCTTATCATTTGCTTTTCTAGGTGCTTAAGGATTTAAAACTTTTGCATAATTAACAGATTCCCATGAGATTTTCTTATGTAAATGTTATAAGTAGTTTAATATATAAAAGAAAACATATGCTGAATAGCAACAATATAACATCAAATAATCTCAAAATATAACACACAACAAGCACATGATAAAGGAGTTCACTCCTCCTAGGATACGTCTCCTTGGTCCAGCTTCCAATGGCTTGGGCCTCTCTATTATGCTCAAATTACATCAAAAGTGTGTTTTACAATGCTCATATGCCTCTGAAACCTATCTCAATGAGTTTAGAATACCAAAACTACCAAAATAGGCTATTTTTGCATCCAATTTGGATAAGAACTGAAGGAGTTATGACTTCTCCCAGTTCCTCCACTATTTGTTCCACAAAATCCTCCAAAACCAACCAAAAACCCTTTTTACGCTCCAAAATCTTCTAAGAAAGCATGAAATTCGTCATTCGGTGAGCTATATTATGTCGTCCTTACCTCTACCGCAATCGACAAAGCTGCGGGCTCTTAACACAACGAAATGTTGATATGCGATGTTGTGGACTCAACGGGTTAATTAAATGCAACTTATAATATCCCACATCTGGAACCTCCTTATTATCTCAGTCGGCAAGTTCAACACCCTAAGATTTTGTTACATAGAAACACTATGATTGTCGACCTGTTGGGACTTTAAATTGTGGCATATAAGATTATCGCATTCGGGGTCTATTTCTATCGAAACTCCACTACATTAGGGCTGATTCTTGTTGCCAATGTGATTGCAATATGTGATTACATCTCATCACAACTCCTAACCTCGTCGGGGCCGATAACTTGTTTTGTTCTCCCCTTCACTGATTGTGATTGCGATTTGCGATTACCTCATCGCATCACAACCTTGAACCTGCCGGGGGCTGATTTGTAAAACCAAAAAACTTATTGTTGCGATATGTGATTTGCGATATGAGATTTACGAGGGCCAGTGGCAGTCTGCCACTTGGTGCCTCCTTATTTGCTGAAGACTTTCCACAACATCCCAATCCTGCCATGTGGGCAAGTCAAACCTAAACTTTGACTTGCTCTAACTTCTGCATACGAACTTAGATTTAAGTGTCGTTCACATCATTGGATTCAAAATGACGAGATCTTCAATCTGAATCTAAGTTTGACAAGAGTCTGACACTTTGATTTTTCAGCATAATTCTAAGCACCTGATCACTCCTCCCTACTGGAAGCCTTTTGGACCCCAAAATGATCACTTTCAATTATTGAAAGATGAGGGTATTGTTTCCTCACCTTCCCCACTTCAATCCATTTGGCATTTGATGGATGTGTACCTTTGAGACCCACCCGAAGGTAATCAATATTCCCCTTTTAGCTGTCCTTGTCCTTTTGTCAAGTATAGTGTCTTGTTTAAGCACATCAAGATATTTTGGAGAAAAGTCTTCATAGATGGAATCTGAAAATTCTCTCCTTGATATTCAATCAAAGGAGGTCCAATAATCTCAAATTTTCAACATTAACAACAGAATAGATTTGCATATATGAAGGAAAATCAATCTTGAAAGCATTATTACCAACCTTTTCCAGAATTTTAAATGGACCATAATGAATTGATTTTAGCTTTTTACCTTCACCTTGAATCCTTTCCTTGCTAATTTCTAGCCAAACTTCATCACCTACTTGAAATTGATGATCCACTTGATGCTTATCATGCCTTGTATTATACTTTCCTTGAATCTTTTCTAGTTTCTCTTGAACTATTTGGTGAATCAACTGAATTTTCTCAATGAATTTCTTTTCCCTGTCTATGTCACTATGTCCATCTACAATTACATCTTTCTTAGAGATGAAATCCAAAGGTGATTTAGGAAAATACCCAAGACATGCCTCAAAAGGCGAAGTTAGAGTAGAAGAGTGTTTTTCTCGGTTGTAAGCATGTTGAATATGCAACTATCCATCCCACAACTTAGGATGTTTCCTGCAATGTCCTTTTAGAAAATGAATGACTATCATGTTAACCACTTCAGTTTGAACATATTTTTGTGGATTAAATGTTGTACTTTTCTTCAATTTGGTGTCCATCTAGTTCCATAAACTTGACCAAAAATTCCCAACAAATCGAGAATTAGGACCACTTACAATAGAAGTAGGCAATCCAAAATGAACCCATACATTTTGAAAGAAAGGTTGAGTGGTTTTTTCAGTTGTAGTTTTCTTTTTACAAGGCATTAACATGCACATCTTGCTGAACCTATCCATAACTACATACAAATAATCATGACCTTTCCTTGACAAGGGAATACCTCCTACAAAATCCATAGGAACACTTTTCCATGGTCTTGAGGGCACTAGAAGTGAGGTGTACAACCCTAGTTTCCTATTACTAGGCTTACTGACTTCACACAATGATAAACCTCTTATAAAATGTGACACACTTTCAAGCATACGAGGCTAGTAAAAATAAGTCTGAAGATTTTCCATTGTTTTACTTACACAGAAATGTCCAGCAATAAGAGAAGTGTGCGCTTCCCTTGTGGCATTTACTCTCTCTCCCTATGGAACACAAAGTTTTCCCAAATGATCCAACAAATTATCATGAACACGGTAGTCTAATTCCTCAACTTGGTGGCCTTGACTTAAGTTTAAATATACCTCTTGAAAGTCAACATCTTGTGCGTATTGTTCAACATAACTTTACGGCAAAACACAGTTATTCTTGAGTAAAATGGCTACATTTACAACTGGTCTAGAAAGCATATCAACAAATTTGTTATACATACCTCTCTTGTACCTGATTACCAAGTGGAATTTATATAAAAATCCCATCCAATGAAAGTGCCTTGACTGCTGCAATTTAGTTTGAGATTGCAGATATTGCAAAGGTTGATGATCGGTGTGAATAATGGTTTCTTTCCCATCAAATAATGCTTCCATTTCTTCACACTTTGTACCAATGCGTAAAGCTCTTTATCATACGTACGATAGTTTATAAAAACACCATTAAAAATCTTAGAATGAAATGAAATGGGCTTACCATGCTGTAAAATAACTACGCCCATGGCGTAGTCACTTACATCTATTTGTATTTAAAATGGTTGTTTCAAATCCAGTAATGGTAAAACTGGGGCTGCACTGGTCTTTTGTTTCAAAGCATCAAATTCTTTTTTTTATTGCCTCCCCACTAGAAGAAAACCTTCACACTAGTCAATGCATGTAGTGGAGCCGCTATGGAGGAGAAATTGGAAATGAACTTCCTCTAGTACTGCACTGCTCCTAAAAAAATCCTTACTTCCGTAACTTATTTGGGTATTGGAAAATTTACAATGACCAAAACTTTAGAGGGGTCAATCTTCAGCTCACCTCCTCCAACTATGTGGCCCAAATACACAAAATAAGTTTTCCCAAATTCACACTTAGACATCTTTAAAAATAATTGTTCTTTTCTCAAGACATCCAACACTTTCCTCTTCTCTTTTCTCTTTTTTATTAGTGTTTGCATGATAATAAGGGTTCCCTACAACATCAAGGGTTTTTTTTTTTTAATTCCAATTTGTCTTATTAATCAAGGTCTTCATCCAAAGCGTTAACCTACTGGGGTTTGTTTGGAATCTTTGAAGTTGAGTCTCCATACTTCTTAGATTTTTCAAACCACCACCTGTAGGTAAGATTTTCCTCTTTTATTTATTTATTTAGTTGTTTTTTCCAAGGGCTCACCCTTGTTACATATTTGAAAATTTTTATATTATTTTCAGGATATCTATGCTCTCTTAAAAGTTTTACTTTTGTCTTTCTCTTTAGTTTTATTTAATTCATTCGGACATCATACGTTTGGTAATAGACTATTGTAGACTAATAAGGGATGAAATCCATATAATGTTTCTAATTTGCATGGTAGTGTCAACCCTGATATCGATTATTAGGGAAAATTCGTTCTTTATTTTTATTTCTCCAGTAGGGTTAGTGCTAATTTATTATGTCTTCATAACTTAGGAACATTTTTTTTCTTAAAAAAAGTATTATTGCGATCGTGCTCTGGTTGCTTTCATAGTCTCCTTGTGTGCTAATACATATACCATTTCTATTTCCCTTTACAATTGTATCAAATCGTGACCGCAAACCCTCAGTGGTTTATCTAGGTTCTTTGTTTTTTCAAATTACGAATTATAAAATTTGGATACTTCAAGTCATAACCCAGATAGGGTTCAGTTTGGATTTTAAACCATAAAGGTTTCGACTCATTAGTACTACTGGTTTGTTAATTTACTGTTTAAACATTTTGGTCTCTATAGCCTTTTCTTTTTAATAGAGTCAGTTACTATATTTCTATTCCAAAAAAAGAAAAAAGGAGGCGAGCTCCCATTACATCAAGGAAAAATGGAGAGAGGCATCCTAGAAAAAAAAAAGGAAAAAATTCCATATCTTCCATGCCCTTCCCCTTTTGATTCTAAGAATACCAATGCACTATCCTTATAAATACACGAACTAATTCAACAGAAATTTTCATTTACATAACATAAAAAATTAATAGAGGAAGAACTTTGCAGAGAGGAGAGTAAAGGAGATGTAGCATCTATTTTTTTTTATTGAAGGTTCTTGATGAGACGAAGGCTAGTTCTTTCTACTTTTAAACTAAGATTTTTCTCCCGTCTGATTGATTGGTAAACTCTTCAAATAGTTGATTGTATCATCCATGTGCTTAATTTGTGATTTAGAGCTGCAATTCCCTTTCTCTACTCTTTTAGTTGTCTCTTGAGGAAGGAATTCTTAGAATTTGATTCAAATTTATAATCCTTGGTTGTTTCTCTAATTGATTGATCATGTATTTTTTATCTCTACACACTACACAACTCTCGCACTTTGGGACATTTTCCAGAGGATTCCATTCCACTTTTTATGAGGGATCTAGGCGTCCTTTCCAACAGGGAGAAGAAGGGGCAATAAGTAGCTGAGAGTAGGTGCTAATACTTCCACAAGAGATGCCAATAGAGACCAACAGCTGCTAATGATATGAGTATAGAGTTTCAAAGGCTAATGCGACTCTCTTTAGAAATAATGGAATAAGCCAAGATTCAATTATGGTATTAAGCCACCAGAGCTACGCAAAGGGGAATAGCAAATACCACCAGAGCTACACGAAGGAGAGTATCTAGGCTAAGGTGGTGTGGATAAGCTTATTCACCAAAGGAGTGCAATGACAGTTACAAGGAAGTTTGAGAACAACTTCTGAGACTAGGAGGAAAATAAAGGAGGGTGTAGGAAACTAAGCCCAGGGACAGGAAAACAACAAAAAGAATAAGCAGTGAAAAGATGAGAACAATCATGGGGAGGGGAAGGTTATATCGCTGTGTTGAAGGCCACTTCAGGGTAATTGACTTGAGCAATTCATGGGCAGCATGAGTAGCTACTATTCACTTGATAGATGAAGTCTGACAATGTTGACTGTTCATTGTGATTTTCTTTATTTTCCTGTCCTTCTGAGTTCTTGCTTTTAGAGCTGAAACGACTGTTGCCCACCTTGATGTCCTTAGCTTGAGTGCAATTCTCTGCACATGGAGGCTTGCGGTCCTATGGGAGTGGTTTTTGAGCAATCTCATTGTCAATTCTGGATTCTCCCATAGGATGATTGACTGCAAAATTGGCCTGCATATCAACAGTACAATTATTTTCTCTTAGGATATGATTGAGGGTGACTTATCCAAGATAATGAAGATTTTTTTCCACCCTTTTGTTATTTAAATCAGAGCCTTATTCTTGAGGCTTCTTCTCTCCACCATCAATTGAATAATTATTGCAGAGTCCCCCATTGTGACTGGATTCTCCATACCTCGCTACCTTAATATTTCCATTCCCAAGAGGAGGTTGTATGCTTCTGCCCTGTTTTTGGATAATTATCCTAATCCCATTCATAAGTGATTGGATTTATTCCTTCTGGATTGAAAAGGAGACCTCCTGCTCTAGCCTTGCCTATATTAGACTTAGAAGCTCCATCAAACAATAAGCAAGGCCTATTTAAATTTTCTGACTATGTTTTGAAATCCTCTTTTTTAATTCTAATTTTCTAGTTCTGAATGTTGATAGTACATTTGTTGATGTTTATTTTTTGTTGCTTGCTCATCACAAATTATAGCCAGCTTCTTTCCTCATGCTGCATGTGTTTTACATCTATTGCTTTAGCTCCTCTGGAATTGATGAATTATGTTGTCATGCTCCAAATTTTAGCCAGAACAATCTTGTTGCTTGGAGTGTGACCTTTAAAGATCCTCTAGTTTCTTGCTAACCAGATTTTCCAACACATAAATGAGGCCAAACTCAACCAATATATTTTAAATGATTCTTTATTTTTTAAATTATATGGATACTTTTTTTTCCAAGTTGTTAAAAGTGCATGCAGAGGCAACGAATGTAGAATACTCACCTCTAGGGGTCTTACTAGCTCTTGCCAACAGGCACGAGCAAAAGGACATCCCATAAAGAGATGTTGGATGTTTTCTTTACTCATCTGACACATTGCACAGTGTGAAGGGCCTTCATAACATTTCTTTTTAAAGTTATAAGTGGTAAGAATCTTGCCTTTGAGATTTTTCCACATGAACACTTTGATTTTTGGCAGGGTTTCTATTTTCCATGCCTCCCTCCAGTGTTCCGAGTCACTATTTCCTTGCTGATGTAAGGTGGCATATCTAGAAATGACTAAAAAAACCCCTCCATCAAGATCCCATTGGAGAGTATCTTTTGTGTCCATACTCAATGGCGCAACCCCCTTAAGATGAGAGATTAGAGTCCTCCACTGAGGGACAAGGCCTTGGGGAAGATTGTGAATCCTCCAATCCTCCCAATCTCCACCTTTCCAAAGAGAGATGTCTTCCAGAGTTCTGATTCCTTTTGTTTTCATCCACCTTCTCAGATCATGAATATTTTCTTGAAAGGATATAGGCTGATTTCCCATTATTCTGTCCTTCCAAATTTTGATGAGTTTACCATTCCCAAGGATCATTGAAGAGCTTTCTTTGATTAGGGAAAGAGTATTTTTAATCAGACTCCATACCTAGATGTAGGGCCTTATTGGGGAACCTTTTTCCAATAAAAATAATTCTATTATGGTTCATGTATTTTTCTTCCAGGATTTACTTCCACCAACTGCTCTCTCCAATTATAAATTTCCATGTTATTTTTGCCCCTAGTACCAAATTCATTATCCCAAGAAGTCTTATATCCAGTCCACCTTTCTCATAAGGTTGTGTTACTTCGTCCCATTTCACCAAGTTTAGCTTCTTTCTTTCTACTTTACCTCCTTGCCATAGGAACTGCCTCATTACTAGCTCGATTAGTTTGTGTATGCTTGTCGGAGTTAGTATTGTTGCATATAGATAAATTGGGAGTGTTGTGAGTAATGCCTTGATTAATACCACCCTTCTTGCCATGTTTAGCCAATTCATTCCCTAGTTCTACACCTTTTTTTTTTCATTTTTTCAGTGTACTTATTCCATATCTCAGTCTTCAGATTTTCTTTGGAGATAGGGAGGCCAATATAATGAAAATGGATCCATTTTTCTTGTAAAGGAATTTCCAGAATTTTTGAATTTTTTTGGAGAGGACGAAGAGGAGTGTTCCAACTGAAAATTCTGCATTTTTGATTATTTATAAGTCCTCCAAAGGCTTCCATAAAACTATTAAGCACCTTCTTTATTCTTCTTTCCATTATGCAAGAGGACCCTCCCATGACCAAGGTGTCGTCTGTGAATAGAGAGTGGTTTATTCTTTTTACTTCCGAGAGATCGAGAGTTCTTTGATAGACCAATCTTGTCTGCATATCTTGAGGTTTTGGCTCAGAGAGTATGTCATTATAATATATAGAAAAGGAGAAGGGGGGAATCCTTGTTGAAGCCCCCTTGAACTTTGGAAAAGTTCACTTGGTCTTCCATTGACCAGCGGTGCAATCTAGGATCCCACTGTACAAGATTTTATTATATCTATTGCCTTTTTTGAGAATCCAAATCTCTGTAGGACAACCACAATGAAGCCCAGATTGACCGTGTCAAAATAATTTGCCATATCAAGCTTGATAATCATTCCTTTTTCCTCTTTCAGAAGGCTAGAGTGTAGTGCTTCTTGAACGATTAGAATATTGTCAAGGATTTGTCTTTTTGGGACAAATCCTCCTTGGTTTTCTGAGATTATTTCCGAGAGAACTGCTTTTATTCTATTTTCTATAATCTTTGTAATAATTTTGTAGGAGGAGTTACACAGTGAAATTGGCCCGAACCTGCTAAATGTATTTGCATTCAACTCTTTTGGAACTAAAGTGAGGAAGTAGGAATTTGTGAATCCTCCTATCTTGTATTTCCCAAAAACATTTCTGATCATTCTTACCAAATATTTTTTGATGATGCTCTAGTTATTTTTATAGAAGGAGATAGGGAACCCATGTGGGCTGGGGCCTTATCCTGATGTAAATCCCAAATAACAACAACAACTTCCTTTTCTTCAACTTCTTTTGTAAATTCGTTGTTTTCTCTGTCACTAATTTTTTTGGGATATGCTGTAGAAATTATCCATACTCATTATTTGCTGCTAAGGATGATAACAAATTTTTGTAATGTCTAAAAGGCTCATTTATTTCCTCTTGTTCTCTCACTTCTTTTCCTTCAATATCCTTAATATTGTTTATTTGATTTTGGATTCTCCTTATCCTAGTAGTATTGTGGAAGAAATTTGTATTATTTTCTCCTACTTTAAACCATAGACTTCAGGATTTTAGTCACCACTCTTCTTCTTCCATTCTGTTTTTCCTATACAACTCCCAGTACGCTCATTTTTCTTGCCATAAACTTTCCTGCATTTCCTCTTTCTCCTCTTTTTCCACTTGAATTCTCTATATTTCTTCTATTATTTCTAGCTTTCTTTTGTGTGCTTCGAATTTTTCGCTCCTTGCCCAATGTTTTAGCTCTTTCCCCGGGCCTTTATGTTTAGATTCCCAGATATAACTAGGGGAGTTGATAATTTTATTTGCCCATACTTCTGCAATAATTTATTTGACTTCTTCATTGTTGTTCTAGGTGGAATTGAATCTGAAAGGTATTGGGCCAAAGTTCCCTAACGTCCCAAGTGAAAGTGCCACCAATTTGTGATCTGATGCTATGTTATGTATGATTTTGGATTTTATCTCACTGAAGGAGGTGGCTATTTTGTCTTGAATTAGAAATCTGCCCAACCTTTCCTTTATATTATTTTTACGAATTCTTTTGTTGCTCCATGTATACTTCCCATTGCTAGGAAGTATGTCCATTAATATGCATGTTTCCATAAAAGATTCTACCATTTCCCTTGATGGATCAACATTATATTTCCCACCAAAATTTTCCTCTGCATTCAATACCAAGTTAAGGTCTCCTCTTAAAATTATGCCTCTGTTTTGGACCTGCAAAAGATGATTTTTTAAGGTGGTCCAACATACGTCCTTATTCCTGTAGTGATTTGGGGCATAAATATTAACAATGCAATATATCTCTTTTGACTTTTTGTTTTCCAAATCGGTTTTTATCCACTGCAACTCTTTTTTCTCTTAGTCAACTCCCAATTCTCTGTTTTCCATAATTTACATATTCCTCTCGAAGCTCCAATCGCTATAATTGATGTTCCTTGATAGCTTTTTATTTTTTGGGTCATTGTTTCAATTTCATTTTCAGTTATCTTTGTCTCCTGGATCATAAAAATATCAGGCTTCTTTGATGCTATTATGTCTTCCATTGCCTTAATTTTTGGCATACTTCCCATTCCTCTGCAATTTTCGAAGACTATATTCATTATCACTTACTGTTGTGGATAGAGGGACCTTTCTCGTTGTTGGGGTGAGTGTTTCTATCCTTGATTTTTTCTAAAAAAAGTGTCCAGTGGTTGTTGGGTGCCCAGATCCATTTCCTTTGCCACAATTTCACCTCTGATTTCTCTGTTGGATTTTCTTCCTGCCCGTTTAGGGTGGTTGAGGGAGGAGAGGAGATCTTTGGAGAGGGTTCGAGTGATTATTCATTCGAAAGTGGAATGAGGAAGGCTATGGGAGAGGAAGGGGAGGGATTAGAGGGGAAGGGAAGGAGAGGAGGAGGAAGGAGGGGAGGAAGGGAGATGAGAGTCCCCAAGAGAGCCAAGGGGGTTAGCTGCCAATAGATCTGAAGAGGGGGGGGGATAGAAGAAGGAGGTAAAGATGAGGAGGGAGAGGGGAGATCTTTAGTAGGAATAGGAAAAGGAGGAGAGGAGGAGGGTGAGAGGAGAGGGAGGGTTGAAGAAGGGAAAAGGTTGACAGAAGAAGGATGGGAAGAGAATTTGGTTACTGACTTTTTCTTCTTGACTTGCTTCCATTTTGGTTCCTGGTTTTCTATTTCTTATGATTCTTGTTTTTTAGCACATGTATTAGCAAAATGACCATAGTCATGACATACCTTTCATTTGAATGGAATTTTTTCATAATACAACTATTGAATGTGAACCTAGTTATCAACTTTGATCTTGACTGCTTCCGGTGTTCCTTTCCCTAGGTCTACTTCCACACATATTCTTGCGTAAGCGTGCATGTTTTCCTTTGACTCACTTTTGTCGATATATTTCCCCACTGCGTTTCCTATTGCTTTAATAGATTCATTTCCCCAGTAGTGCAGAGGAAGATGGGGAAGCCTCACCGACGTTGGCACTGCATTTGGCACATCCAACTCTGGATTGAAGTTCGGAGTCCATATATTGAGATAAATCCCTCTTGAATCCATGAAATATGGTCTGTTTCTTAAGATTAAATATATGTCCTCTTTCATTTCGAAATGGAAGGTGAAGTAACCTCTTCCAAAAAAACTAATGGATATTTTCCCCATGATAGAGGAGGCCTAGTTTCGTTCCACCCATTTGAGAATCGAACGGGGAGAGGGCTAGAGTCTAGTAATCTGCCCAACCAATCCTTTTTTAGAGAGAGACAGAGCAGCGTGATGAGGAAGGGAAGGAGGGAGGATTATTTCAATTATTTCATCAATCTTCTTAACAAACTTTGATATTGATGGCCTAGGTCGTGAAGGTCAACCAAGAAGGCAAAGGCTTCCACATTTTCTCCTAGTTGAGCTGAAGTTTCAGAAATAGAGGTAGGAATTGATACACCCACAAGATGGGGCTCCAAATTGGCCATTACAAGTCAGCCATAGGGAAGCAAGCCTCGGGAGTAGGAGGTCTCAGTATCCGAGGGAGGAAGGCACACTCAGTGTTTGAAATCGCCAAGGCAGGAGCAACGCAACGCTTCAACTCGTATATTCGACCAGGATAAAGGTCTATGTAGCCTTTTTATTATTGATTGTTTATGCCCTTTTGTGTGAGAGCATAGTAAAGACAGTATATAATTATAGTTTAATTAATTTTTATTATTAATGTCCCATTGTAACAAGTTATTATTCCTCTCATCCTTATGGTCTTATTAGTATATTTTATTCTCATTTTTACATTCAATATTCTACTTATGTTAATTATTCTTAATTAAAATAGTATAATGAGTATTTTAATTTTACTGTACAGGAAGAAGGGTATGCAAAAATTTTAACTGAAACATGTTCAGGTGATTTATCTTCCTCCATTAATTTTATAGTAATTTTTTAACACCCTTGGTGTTTTTCTTTAATCATCATTTACCAATTTTTTCTAACACATGAATGCATTCATTTTATTTTTACAGGTATGAGCTTCACTCAAGAAGGCATAATCTTACAAATGTCATAAGAGTAAATGTGTTTCTTGTTTATCAACTTGTGTCTCTTTTTAACAGGTTGCGGTTCCCAATTCTTGATCCCATCTCCAATTTGGGTGAGATTTTCCTATACTTGAAGGCCAGAGTTATGAGTGTTTTTGATTCGAGACTTTATATTATAAATGTTTTATGCCTCTAATGACATATATTGTCCTTTGAAAACTTGTTTTTAGATTTTTAATGTTAGAAATAGGCTATAAACCTATTTTTGTATTGGATTGTTTAAGTACTGGACAATAAGATTCTTTTTATTCTACATAAATATCATTATATTTTCTAAGGATACAAAAGGGTTTTGAATTCTAAATCTTTCTTTTTTAAATTCTTAAGTTTTTACTACCAGTTCTTTCTCAATAACAACCTAATGTTTTTCTTTTGTAAAACTAAAATTCTACTGGAACATTTCTAAAGATGTTACAATTTTATTCTAGTATAGTTTACCATTTAACTCATATCCATATTATTTTAAGTTCAAAGCTGTGTATACTAAGAAGGTACTTATATAAAATAACTTGTATGCATAGTTCTATTTTCAAGTTTTCTATATAACTTTTAGTATGTATAAGACAAAAATTCTTTTCGTTTGCCTTTATGTACACATATATTAGTATTTCGCATACACTAGACTTTTACATTGTAATTATGTTTTGTAAATATTCTAGAAACAACCTCGCTACAAAGTAAATCTATTTGTTCTTGTATCTGTAACAGTATATACATATCTATTCAAAATCTATCTCATACTTAACATTTATTCTACAAACAATATTTTTGAATAAGTTTCTTTCTCTAGCCAAAACAATAAACAAATGAATTTCGATAATGAGAAAACATTTTACAACATAATCAATATTCCTTGATTAAATGATTTTTTTCTGTAGAAAATATCAAATATTTGTAACAAGATATTTCTCTTCCATTTATGTTTAAATAAAAAGCATAAATAGAATAAGACAATGCAAACCTCATAAACAAAATATAATATAAAACCAGTTCCTTCCCTGATGCAGGAGCATCCAACTCACCGTAACTGGGCAAAATCTCAACCAGGTTCACAGGCTATTGATCGATTGGACTATTTAATTTTTACTGTGATAGTTTTTCTTTTAACTTGTTTTACAGAGTCATTGAATTCAGGCATTTTTAATTAAATTAGAATTACGTAACTCAGTTATTAGTTAGGAAATAGTCCATTGAATTAGGAGAGTAAGGACAAGCTGTTCCTCCAAATCTTGTAATGTAAAACAAATATAGTTATTAACGACAACAGTATTTTTGTAACCATATTCCATGACAGTTTGATTAACTGCAAAAATCAACTGAAATAGAGAGATATAAACAAATCAAAATGTAACAGAGAGGAGTTCAGTCAATTACAGGAGAAGAGAAATAAAGACAATCAAGTCAGAAGCATTCAAAAAAAAAACTATTGTCCATCTGTATAATTTTTCCTACTGTTTGCCTAAACTAAGATTTTCTTTACAGCTTGATAAAATACCACACCAAGAATGTCTTTTAATATGCTGTTATATATATTCTAACACGAATATACAGTCAACCAGTAAGCATTAGACGATGTCTGTGTAATATACAGTCACATGTGTAATACAAACATACAATTATTGGATACCTCTTTCGCACACGGTCAAGCAAGGATCAAGACATACAATCTCCAGAAGTTCGGTAAGAAGAATTTGCGCACATAAGTCAGCCACTACCCGTTTTTGAAACCAGAAGAGAAACCACAGAACAGAGGCGGAACACAATCACAAACAGAGGTAACGTTGCTGCATATTTTTTTCCACAAATTTCATTTTCAGAAAATCGAAGGGCCGTTAATAAAATTAACTATTTCAAAACCAGAACAATCTTATGAAAAGAAAAGTCCATTCTTATAAATAGAGTAATAATAAGACGCATGGTCGGAATAACATTACAAGCCAGAAAACCCTGGACTAGGGTTTAACCGAAACCAAACATCGACGACTTTCATTTTTCAAACTTAACACAGCAAGTGACCGGAAGGAACACAGCTATAACAAACTCCATTTAACGACCAAAGGACCTGAACAACTCTATAGTGACCGTGGGCACCTATCGTGCAAACTACAAACAAAATGTTTGAGATTCAGGCCTACCAAAGACAAGCGGACTGTATAAATTAAAGACTGGAGGATTCGCACACCCAGGTTGCCAACAACGACCTGCAACCAACAGAATGATTGTATCACGAACAAGGCAAGGAGAAGAACTACACGCAAGTGTGCAAATGTGTGCAGAAAATGAATAGACTAGGAAATACTTGAGTGAACGAAGCCAGAATCAACCATAGCGACATTCTGAAGGAGTTGAACGACTGTAGACCAAAGAGCCAAGAAGGTAAGTTCCAATAACAGAAGCCGAGCAAAATTGAAACAAGGGCAGGAGGTAATACCTGTTCCCAATGACGAACGAACGCCATAGTGGTCCTATGCTTAGGACAAATACCAGTGCCGCATAGTGAGAGCCCAGGACAACAACGAATGTAAAGATTGAACCAGATTCGAGCCAGGCATAAAAAGAGTTCAAAAAAATTACAACAAAGTCACAGTAACTTCCAGAATCGACCATAAAACCCTGACCAAAATTACGAAGACGCGCTCACAGACCAACAATAAATTGCAACCAACAAATAAACGTTGAGAATATCTTACAGAACACGTGTATGCATAGGAGGAATGAGCAGTAAAACTTACCAGTTTCGAACCACAAACCAGAGCCGAACAACCACCATTTCTAAACATCATTTTCCTTATAGTTACAAGCAGGTCGAACAGAGAAGGGTTTGAGGTTTTTCATAAGCAGAAGGTTGCACATACCAAGCATAACAGAGCAGACAACGTTCCACTAAAGGGACCAAGAAACCCTCGACTAGGAACTCTCAGCGCGAAGGAAGCGGAAGAATAATCTAGAACTATCACAAGGACCAAGGGTTAAGGCACGAAGAGTGAGTGGAGGCAGGTTCGAGGCGGAGTACAGGGAATTTAGTGCGAGTATTAACTCCAGCCACCAACCTAACGTAAAATCCCGTGGATGATCACTATACTGAGCAACTGAAGATTTTTTATTGCCACATATACCCCTTTCCAGTGTGTAAAGCGTGGGCCATTGGGCTGGGTTACACCAGAGTGGCATCAGAGCATTGAATTGAGTAGATTGAAAAAAAAAATGGACGTAGGTAGACGAGGACGAGGCCGAGGTGCTCGTAGAATGGTAGATGAAGCAGTACGAGAAGAACTCAGAGTTCTTACTGCTCGTTTGGAAGCAGTAGAGGCAGGTAGGCGAAGAGATCCAGAAATGGGCGATGTGAGTGAAGAAGAAGTAGAAGTGGCAGCAGATGGACCTGAAGGTGAATCAGCCGAGGTGAAATTGCTGAAGTCTATCCTATTATCGAAAAGTAGACCAAAACCAGAACTCCCGACGTACAATGGTAGTTTGTCTATTGATGTTGTGTTGGATTGGATTAGTGAGATGGACAAGTATTTTGAATGCGAGGAAGTTAGTGAAGACCGTAGAGTCAAATTTGCAGCGAAAAAGCTGAAAGGACACGCAGCTCTGTGGTGGGATAGTGTCCAGAATGAGAGGAAGAGGTTGAACAAAACGCTGATTAAAACTTGGACAAGAATTGTAACCAAGTTGAAGGGCAGATTTCTGCCAAGGGACTATCAAATCGCGTTACATAGACAGGTACAGAACTTAAGGCAGAGGGGATTGACTGTGAAGGAGTACACAGAGGAGTTCTACCGAGTGAATTTGCGAGCCAGATATACAGAAGATACGGCAGAAAGGACAGCCCGATATGTTAATGGATTGAGAATGGATATCTATGAAATAAGTATTTTGTCTCAAAATAATACTAAGGAGGCATACCAGAGCGCAATAAAAGCGGAGGAGAAAATTAACCGAAGACAAAATGCTCGGAGAGGACGAGGGTCTGCTAGAGGGAGAGGCCAGTCCTATGGCAGGGGCCGGACTGCCAGCAACAGTGAGGAAGCTAGCAGTTCGAAGACTTCGGGAACAACAGAAAAAGGAGACGGTGTGAGAGGTGGCAGATCGTTCCAACGCGACAGAGGAAATGGCCAAGGAAGGGGAACTGGTTATCAATGCTATAGATGCCACAAGTGGGGGCACCGTTCGTTTGAGTGTCCAGAAGCAGAGTCAGCTGGACAGTGGGGCGTGTATGTGGCGCAACTGGAGGAAACAGCAGCACTCACTCAAGAGGTAGAGAATGCCCCAGAGACGGGAGAAGATTTAGTGCTGCATAAGGTACTGTTGAAACCAGTAGATGAGAGTATCGAACAGATGCAACGGAAAGATTTGTTCAGGACAATTTGAAAATCACAGGGTAAGTGTTGTAAGATGATAATTGACAGTGGAAGTACGGACAATTTGGTATCCACAGAAATGGTGGAAAAGCTGGGGCTGAAGCGTTTAAAGCATCCCAGTCCGTATAGAGTTTCATGGTTACAAAAGGGGCACCAATTACTGGTGGACGAGCAAAGCGAGGTTGAATTTCAAATAGGCAGATATAAGGATAAAATTATTTGTGACATCATGCCGATGGACGTATGTCACATATTGTTGGGTAGGCCTTGGCAATATGATAGGAAGGTAACACACGATGGAGTGACGAATTGTTATAAATTCGAGAAACATGGGGTCAAGCATACCCTTGTGCCTATCAAAGAAGAGAAGGGAGCAACTGAAACAAGCGAAACCAAAGCATTGCTAGTGAGCGGAAAGCAATTTTTAAAGCAGGTTGAGAAAAACGAAATAGGTTATGCTATAGTCAAAAAAACAAGGATAGTTCTCTTACATACAGAAATAACAGATTTACCCATGGAGATACAGCGAATGTTGGAAGAATTTACGTATATAGTAGTGGACGACTTGCCCAACAAGTTGCCCCCCAAGCGGAGTATCAGTCACCATATTGACTTTATACCCGGAGCCAGCTTACCAAATAAAGCAGCCTATCGAATGAGTCCCAAGGATAATGAGGAAAATTAGAAAATAGGTGCAAGAACTATTGGACAAAGGTTTAATAAGGGAAAGCTTCAGCCCATGTGTTGTGCCAACAGTCCTCACCCCCAAGAAGGGAGGAGAGTGGCGGATGTGCACCGACTCAAGGGCCATCAATAAAATCACCATCCGGTACAGATTTTCTTTACCGCGTATGGATGATATGATGGACTGTTTAAGTGGGGCAGCTTACTTCTCCAAAATAGACTTGAAAAGCG